>BMAO01001937.1:0-203056 GCA_019973975.1 Trichonephila clavata
TACCGCCCCTCCCTTATCTGCCTAATGGCGGACCACACTTATTGTACAAATTATGCAACTCTATCACAGCTCAAATTGTAAAACTGTAAATTTCCTTGTATTATGTAGTTCATACAGTTTTTTCTTCATAATTGGCTGTAAAATCTGTAACACATCGTCACGTTTAACTATTTTTGCACGTTCATGTAAAGCCTCCCTATCATAAATGTAAATTGTCCAAACTGTGAGTTTGCTCCATTCTGTAAAAAAGATGTAGTTCTTTTGTTAACTTCCCTTAAAAAAAACCTTGAAATAAATTTTTTACAGCATCATGAAATTTTTTTTGTATATAAAGAGAGATATTTGGAGAATAATCGGTTCGTTCAGTGAAAGGGCTATTAACTCTTACTTTTACTACTAAAATCGTTTCTGTTCAGTTATGTTTCGAGGTTTTTAATATTTAAAGAGCAATATTTGTGTTTTTACACATAGTTAAAAACCTTAGAAGCTTTTTTTGCTTTCATTAATTTTTTCCTATTGAGAAATTTCCGGGCTCAAAACATTCTTGTGTTACTAAAAGACAATATTTGGAAGAGGTGGAATACTACTGAAAATTATATGACTTAAAATCAGACTTTTTTCAGCTGATACTACAATGAGACTTTATTGAGTTCAAGTATTCCGTATACACAAATATAACTGAAATTATCTATGATATTACAAAATTTATTATAACACTATAGTAAAATAATTTCAAGTCATGTAATAAAAATCAAACTTTTTAAATTGCACCGACTTAAAACTGAGAAAAAGATGTTATACGTACAAACCTGGGGGTTTCTAATTTCAGTTTGTATCATTATTATTTTATAAGTGTTTCAAAACTTTTTTGAAAGCATCATGATAAGATTAGGCTGAGTAATCTTTGTCATCGTATATATATAACAAATGCTATCAATTTATGTAAAACATATTTTAAATATAAAAAAAAATATGTCCTCATATAACATATTTAATTAAAGTAGTGTTTTGATACAGTGTACATAATTTGGATAAAAACATTTTTTTTAATTAGATCTTTAGAGGCATTATTAATTTTTGTTTCATGCCTTTAGAAACTAACTGTGTTTTTCTCAGACTTTTCAAATTTGAGGATATATTTCTCCCAAGGATTTTTTCTGTTCAAGATAATATTGAAAAAATTTTGTAGAATTTTATATATATATATATATGTTCTTTAAAAGTTAGTATGGGGATTTCGGTCTGAGAGCACTAGTTATTTTTTCTAAAAATCTTAAATTAATAGTTTTAAAAAATTTGATATATTTTCCATAGCTGTAAAAATAATTATTAAAATTCAACAAGGAATTTTTAGTAGGGAATAATAGTTTGAAATGTTCAAATCCATACTAACTTTTGTTCTCAATAATCTTAAGAAACAGAAATCACTGAAAATAACTAAAAAACTTTAAAAATTGAGTATTTTACAAGAAAAATTTGTAATTTTTAAAATTAAGACCGGTAAAAAATTTTTTATTTGAAGAATAAATTTAATAATATAATCTAAAAAGAAAACACAAATTACTTTCAATATTACTGTCTTTAAAACGGGCACTGTGTAGCCTTAACATCACTACTCAAACTAGTAACATATTTAAAGCAATCCGTTATTTTTTCAAGAGCGTACCATGCCCAACCATAGATATAAAGATCAAGGAGAAAAAAAAACCAAAAAAAAAACCGGAATTTAAAAATTGCTACAAAACACACACACACACATATATATATAAAAGGGGTGATCAAATGAAAAGGTACGAAACGACACGGTGGGTACAAATATAGACTTTATTCAAAATATACACCATAGGCCTGAGCACAACGATCCCACTGATGAACAAGCCGCAGGATTCCTTGTTCCCAGAATTCCTGTGGCTGTGACGAGACCCAGTCCTTCACAGTGTCCTTGAGTACGTCGTCCGAGTTGAAGCGCTTTCGTTTCAGGTGTTTCTTCAGTGGACCAAACACATGGAAATCGCAGGGTGACATGTCCGGACTGTAGGACGGATGGTCCAACGTCTCCCATTGGAACTTGTCCAGTTCCATTTGTGTGACTCTGGGAGACGCGTGGACGCGCTTTATCATGGAGCAGAACCACACCCTCCGTGAGCAGCCCCGGTCTTTTGTTCTTGATGGACCTGCGTAGGCGTCGGAGTGTCTCACAGTACACATCGGAGTTAATGCTTTTTCTGTGCTCGAGTAATTCTGTGCTCGCATCATTTGGACGCCGCTTTTTATAAGAGCCTTTGCTCTCTCCTGCGCATGCGGGCACCCGCGCATGATCCGATCCCAGTCAGAGTCTCCAATGGCATCCCGAGATGTCTCGCTACATTCTCCCTTGGCGGAATATGCAAATATTTAACTGTTTCATTTTTATGTCGTTTCGTACCTTTTCATTTGATCACCCCTTGTACTAACCGTTACCCGCCCGCTTCGCAGGGTATTTCATGACGTTTTATAAATATATACTGTTTATATATATATATATATATATATATATATATATATATACCTGTATCTCGACTCTTGATATAAAAAAAGAACAGGACTTCTAATTTGTATTTTCTAAAAATTTTAAAAATTGAAGTATAGAAGGATGTTTGTACCTTCGTACCCTATAACCAAGTGGATGTCCGCGTAACCAATTTTTGGTGGAACTCTACTCCATAAGCATGCAAGACAAATTTTAAGTCTAAGTCTAATAGAGTAAAAACGAAGTTTTTATTATCAATTCCTACCGTAATTCCGTTGAGAAACGTTCTCCAATATAAGTGTTCTTAGCGGATTTCAATTCAACAAATGGAAAATGCAAACCAAATTCCACTATTATAGACCTTGTATTTCGAAAAAAGGAAATTTTTTTTGTGTCAATACACCCCAGTAACCCCATGCTCCCCCAGGAGTTGATTTCCTAAAATACATTCTTAGTAGATCCCTGTTCAACAAAAGAAACATGCTTAACCAATTTCAAGTATGTGGGTCTAACAATTCAAAAACGGGATTTTTTCCCCATAATTCCCCGTGACCTCTCGCAACCCTCCTTGGGGTTTATTTTCGTTTTAATGGAACTCTGTTCCCCATGAAAGGAACATGCCGACCAATTTTCAAGCAGGTAGGTATAATAGTTTAAAAAACGGAAATACTTATATCCATTACGCCCCTTAATCCCTCGAAATGAAACTTGTGCTTTAATTTTCGCGAAATCCATTTTGTAGCGGTTCTCTACTCTGCGAAAGGAATCTTTTACCAAATTTCAAGACTGTACGTCTAATAGTTTAAAAACCAATTTTCATATCTGTAGGTTGAATAGCTCCGGAGATATCGTGATTAGTCAGTCAGTCAGTGAGTCGCTTTTCTCCTATATATATATATATATATATAGATATTTAACCCAAATTTGCTGGTCTTAATTCAGTAACAGCTTTAGAAATCATAATAGGTATCCTTTTTAGTCCATTGACTTTTTTGCTTTCTTCCATTTTTATTACACTATATATATATCGTCTCCCTCCACTACTTCTCTCTACAAAAATAAAACTTCGGAAATTATATTTTTCCTCAAGTCCCAACTAAAGATATACTAAATTTTTCTTCAAAAAATTTAAAATCCCTTCCCTCTTCTTAGCCCGATGGACTTTATTTTTGATATCCAAGACAGCAATCATAAACATGCTCGTGAATTCACTGAAGAACTTCCTCTGTAAATCATGAGTCTTATTAAGATAATTTCATGATAAAATTGATAGCAACATCAGATTTCAAAAGCGCACTACTGTTCTCCACACCGCTCCTCTGGGGAATTTAAGCATCGCAATCGTGTCACTAGAAAAGAAGATCAAAGCAGTAAAAATTCAAAATAAAAGAGCCGATCACAAAAATGCACCGATTTTATCTCCGCTTATAATCGGCCACACTAAAAATAAGATTATGAGAGTACAAACGCAGACTATATACAATAAATATTCTGAAAACGTTGCACGTAGGAAATAAAAAAAGGAATCTTAGCTTGAAAATTAATTCAATGAATATAATAATTTAATTGAAGGCTGTGAAATTTGTGTCACATTTTCATGAGTATTGAAAACACTGGCGGAGCTGCTCCCTGTATCATCTTTGAGGGCCCTCTCTAAGGCCACCCCCGCGATTTCTTGCTTACACGTTTGGGTGCCCGACCTCAAAGCTTGGGGTCCCGTATCATTGATATGCGGTAACTATGCCCCTGATTGGAAATAGCATTAATTTGTAAAACAAGAAATGGAATGCTGTTAAAAAAGGACTGACAAAAAAGTGCACTAGTGCTTTTTAAAGATTCAAATCGAAACTTTATTTCCATAATAAGCATCCTTCTATGACAATTTCAAATACAATTTGTATCTAAGAGATATGAGCAGAAAGAAACTTATTAAAATTTCGCATATTTCTATCAAACAAAGAGAATTAGATCGATAAATAAATAAAGGTAACAAAGATAAATAAAACAAATAAATCCCCTAAAATTCGAAAAAAAAAATACTTTTTCTAAATTTCAAATAAAGATCTACCAAATTCTTCGTCGAAAAATTAAAACCCCCACCCATATTTCGTTTCCCTTCTTATTCTTATGGGCATTGTTTATGATACCTAAGACAATGTAGACGTATTTGTCAAGAGGCAATTTGAACGTTTTTTTCCTAAAAATCCGGAGCCTTATAACGATGATTTTATAGAAAAGTTGAAATTAATTACATGATTTCTAAACTACAATACCAATTTCCACAAAAAGGGATAAATGCCATCCGAAACTAGGAAACAGTAAAATTCTACAATAGAATTACCTCAAAAATTTTGTACTCAAAGGCCTACCCTGAAATACAATAATTCATGTGACAAAATATCAAGTGCATTACACTCAATTATTTTCCATATGAATGGGAAAAACTCACATAATAATTATACCCAAATTAAGCAAATATATCCTATGTTTTCCGACAAATCTAGACTGATTAGCCTCGTCATTTCTGCAGAAAAATGTATTTTTGAGTAGATTCCAGAACTATATATACTTAGAAATGCAATGCACATTTTGATACCTATCCACTAGCACGGCTTTCAAAAAAAAAATGTCTCCGCACCCAATTTTGTGCGGCAGTGTGACAGAACTTTATTCAAACGTTGAAACTATTTGTAGAAAACTCTTTCCCTTCTTTCCTCACCCCCCTACCCGTTTGCTGACACGTTTTTCCTCTCTTCCATCTGGTTCTTCAAAGAGCGCATGCGCTCTCATACCGACTACATCTGTCAATCATTTCTGAACCACACCCCGTTGCTATAGTAACGATAGGTTTCCAGAAAACAAAAATTATCTTTATGACGTCATCCGAGTTGCAAACAACGCCATCTGTTGGATAAAACAGATTTGTGAAATTTCGAAGACGCTCTTAAAAGAGTAGAGTGTGTTGTTTGTGTCTGGGGTAGTAATGTATGTATAAACTGTGTCTGCGCAATCCCAATTGCGCTGCCTGAACTGCGCATGCCCTGCAACTCCAATGTAAATGTACAGAAGTTATGAGTAATTAATAAACGCTAATCAAGAAGAAAACTGTGTCGCGATTGTGTCATGAACAATATGTGTTAGAGACTCTTGAGTCCACCTACGTGTTAGAGTTATCGACATAAAAAACAGCTTTAAATCTCTCATTCAAAAAAATTCTAGAAATTTCTTCAATTCTCTCCCTTTTACTAACATCGCAAATTTGTTAAATCTTCACGACTATAATCCATATTCTACAACTAAAAGACCGAGAAGAATGCTTCTCGACTCTTATAATCCACCTTAATTTTTATTCTTTCAGGGCAGTATTGTTTGTTGCACATTTAATTTGCTAAATTTTAAACTTATATTTTTTGTATCTGTATCTTTCACTAATGGACAACGAAGCTGGATGTCACTGGGAAATGGAACGCGAAGCATTCCTCCATCCCATATCGAATGATTTGAATGTGGCCTGCAGTTGTTGGGCCTTGATGGATGAATGTTTCTAGATTGGTGGCTACTGAACAAAAACGAAAATTAGATGTGGCGGGTCCCAGCCAAAAATGGCTTATACCCAGTATCCCTGAAGATAGGGTGAAAAAGAAAGACCATTAGAAGAATAACGCCTCCCGGAGGGAGGCAAAATGTACGAGGTAAAGCCGTCTGGCTACTGAACAAAAAACGAAACGAAAATTAGATGTGGCGGTCCCAGCCAAAAATGGCTTATACCCAGTATCCCTGAAGATAGGGTGAAAAAGAAAGACCATTAGAAGAATAACGCCTCCCGGAGGGAGGCAAAATGTACGAGGTAAAGCCGTCACGAAATAAACCCTTTCGGGAGAAAACGTGGTGGGGGGGAGGGGAGGAGGAAGAAGCATCGCTGGGCGAAAAACGCCGAAGTTCCCTGCGTTCGCAGGGATGAAAATGGGGAATGACGTCATTATTCTCAAAATGACCCAGTTTTAAGCAAGTTGCGGAAGCGTGTGGTGTAGTTCAGTGTATAAATTAAATGTTTTTTTGTTGAGTTATGGAGGCTTCAGTGGAAGTTCCCATTTTGAAGACTTGTATGCGAAGTTAACTTTAGTATGAGAATACGTGAACAATGTTTGTGCTTTAATTAAAGGGTTGTCGTGATTTTCTATACTTCTAAAAACATTTCTAGACAGTTTAGTGATGTAGTTATCGATCGGCTCCATGTGTAAGTCGTTGTGTAAGACAGAATTCCTAACGTACCAAGGTGCGTTAGTTATGGTTCTCAGAATTTTATTTTGTATAATTTGAATCCGTTTGGTATGGGTCGGTGCCGCCGCGCCCCAGATGGGGCAAGCGTATGTTATTACTGGGCGCAAAATGCGCTTGTAAAGGATGACTTTATTTTCTAGGGAGAGTGGTGACCTTCTCCCAATAAGAGAGATGGCCAGTGCAATTCTTCCCCAGAATTTTTCGGAGAGATAATCAATGTGTGGTTTGTACGTTAATCGATTATCTAGATAGAGACCCAGGTAACGAACAACCGAGACCCAATGGATGTTGTTTTCAAAGAGTGTGAGTTCAGTCTGTGGGGCGATAACGCCCCATTTTCTGAATACAATAGCCTGAGATTTATCTACATTTATAGCTATCCTCCAGTCTGTGAACCAATTCTCGAGTATGTCGAGGTAATGTTGCATATTATTAATTGTATAACTGGGCTACTGAACAAGCACCGCTTTCATTTTCTTATATCACTTTTGCTAGACATTCGAGCAGCCAATGAGAGCCAATTTCCTCACACACCAAGAACAAATTAGAAAGCGACCACTCAGCTCTTTTCCATGTACCTGAAAACTCCAAGACCCGCAAAATTTTTCGGTACGCTTGGCCAAGCCAATCAGAAACGTTAACCTCTTAAGCATAAAAATGAAAACAATCGCTCCACATCTATATATTGGATATGGGGTAGAGGATTGCTAGCGACCCATATGCCCAATAGCAGCACCGTAAGAGCAAAAGGACATAATCATAGACAATTTCAAGAGTTTCTTAAGATAATGGGCACTGAATTTGCAGTTGCTATTTATTATACAGAAGTAAAATGGCTCTCAGTAAGGGAAAAGATTTTACGATTTGAGAACTGAAATAAAAATATTTACGGAAACAAAAAGGAAACTTGTGACTGAATTTGAAGACGAGAAGATTGGATTTTGAATTTAGCTTTTTTAATAGACTTAACAGAACATTATTTGAACGATTTAAATTTGAGACTTTGAGGAAAAAATCAATTTATTAATATAATATGTTCCAAACAATAACAGTGTTTGGAAGAAAGTTGATATTTTGGCACAGACAAATAAAAGTAAATGGTTTGACACATCTCAGTGCTTTAGCTGCTCCTAAACCTGTGAGTTGCAGCAGAATATGCAAAATATGCTGCATTAATTTTTGATTTAATTCAAAAGTTTGAAAGAAACTTTCAAAATCTTCGAAAAAATTGAGAGTATTTTAACATATTTTCTACCCAATTTCCTCTAGAAATAAATAAATTACCTTCAAATCTTCAAATAGAATGCATTGAACTGCTTAGCGACATTCAACTGAAAGAAAAATTTGGGAATTTTTCTTTACTGGAGTTTTATAAAGATTACCTACCCCGTGAAAAATATCTTAATTTTCACAATCATGCTTTATTAATGTCTTCAGCTTTTGGCAGTACCTATATTTGTGAACAAATATTTTCTAGAATGAAGCATACAAAAAACAAAAATAGAACAAAGATCACTGACAAACATCTTGAATGTGCATTAAGAATTGCAACCTCTTCTATTGAACCCTATATCTATTTGCTTGTTCAACAAAAGCAAATTCATCCATCTCATTAATCTGAATGTTTTCCATCTTTATGAAATCAAAACAAAATGAAACGAAACATTTACATATCTAAAATAAATACGCACCTATACATATCTAATTCAAATTATAAAAAAAAATTAATAAAAGAAGTTAATTTATTTTAATAAAACTACATAGAGTTAATTTTTGTACCAATTTGTTTGAAAAATATTGTATGTGTAGCCCAGCAAATTCTTTCCCCTTGCAATGTGGTCTTCAAACGGTCCTAGTTGAGACACCTATGCCTTAAAAGGTATTGCACACACACACATGTAACAAAAAATATATGTTTTTAAAATCAGTTTCGGGCTAATTTTGCAGTATAAAATTTTTTTCGAATGTTTTAAAGCATTCTTTTAGTGCCATTAAAGAGATTAAATAATTATAGATTTATTATACGCTTAAAAAAGTTTATTTTAATACTGGCAGGAATCATACACTACATACAAATGGTACAAGCATTTCGTGTTTCAATTTTTTAAAAGTATTTCAAATGATTTTAAAGTATGAAACCTTTACAACTGTTTAGTACTAAGATAAGTCCCTTCTTATATGTTTATATGGCAATTTCGTAAAGTAACTTAATTTTGGCGCTCTTCACTTGTCTTATCTTCAATGACATACAAATGAGGTGGAGAGTTCAACCCCCCTACCATTTTTTCTATTTTGGAGATTACTTCTTGACACCAATTAACCTCCGAGTACACACAGGGTATTTGCTCTTTGAATCAGTGGAATCGAAAGTCCTGTGAGCGGTCGCAGCAGAAATCACGGTCGTAGAGTGCTCAAGAATATTTCCCTCCCCTCTAGCTTATGCATAAATTGTGGAGGTGGAAATAGGTGGTGTCGCCATCTATCGTGCAGAAGTTCAACTTGTCTCAGGCTCTGACAACTTTCCTTCCTTCCTTTCGGGTAGGAGACGATAACAACAACCTCTTCATACTTTCATCTAGGTGTTTCTTAGAATATAACCATCCCACCTTCAAAAGAGTCGTTTGTCTTCGCTAATGCTTTCAGCGTTTTTGATATTTGATTTTGCAATTCTTTTTATGATGACAGGAATATTTTGGGTTAACTGGCAGAATAGTTCAGTAATTAAATTGAAAATATCGCAGCGATTTCTGATTGAATAGTGATGATAAAAAAAGGAATTGAAACTTTGTAAATTTCTTTGTAAATTAAATTTTGTTCATTATAAATTTAGAAAAACATGAATGTTTCAGAATTAAGAACATAAACTTTAATCAATTTCATTTTTGTACCTTATCCACAAAATTCAAAGATACCTCAATTCCTTGTAACTGCATAAGACAGAATCGTATGTGAAATGTTATCTGATATTATGTATGATATATTTTACAATAACAAAGTTTTTCCCCTGTAAATTTTTAGTAAAAAATATTTAATTTAACACACACATGCATACATTTATAAAAAAGAAAAGTGCTTTCTAAATTTTTTTGAGTTGATGAAATAAAAAAGAAATAAAACCAAGAGGGTAAATTAGAATATTGAAGGAATTTCAGAGGGGCAAGAGCATATTGTAATGTAATTTTGATTTTTCCTTAGCAATGTATATTTTGAGAGATTTTTTTTTAAAAAAGTGTTACGTGAGGGATACGTTTCTCCTCAGAGGCGTACAGAGACCTCGCTTTTAGGGAGGGACGGGGGGTACATTCTAAAAACACATAGACGAGAATGCCAAAGAGTAATCTTTATAGTAAAAAGTAAAAAAATATATTGTAAAAATATATTTTACATACGTGGTCGTATTGTATTCCATGTTAGTTTTACAAGCAAGCTATAAATATTCCATAATTTAAATAATTAAAAAGTGTTATAATAAGAAACACTGTTTGATATTACTTTTTAGAAGATATTTGGTATCGTTTTTCACAATACAAGTCATCAAAATTTATTTGAATATATTGAGTTGATGAAATTTTTATAATTGATGATATTGTTGATCGGTTAATGTATAAAAATCTGAAATTTTAAATTTCATACCTTCTTGCCTCAACAAGGAATTGCACTGGATCTCAATTCACTCAATTTGTTTTCATCTATAATTTCAATATCAATGATAGAGATGAAGTAAAAGTAGGAAATTGTAATTTTTATAGCTTTAAAAATCAGAAAAATCTTTGATCGAATCCCGTTTTTAACAATTTAATTTGTTAAGCATATTCAGCGAATTTTAATTTAGGTGATTTTATCAATAGATATTGGGACACCTGTCAAAGTGAAACAAATTTTCTTATCTATTTATTTTCGCTAAAGTAATAATTTTTGTTTGAACGCGTCATTATTATCAAATAGCGTTGTAACAACATCATTTTTGCTTTGATGCTTAAGTTGATTAATATTACTTGTAATATCCTCTAAGAAAGCCTAGCCCCCTTTACTCATTGTCCAACTTTTAATTCAGTACATTCGTAACTCTTTTTTTTTTTTTTAAATTATTCTTTCATCCAGCAATTTGAAAAATCTTTTTAACATTTTATGATTCAAAAGCCATTGAACTTCCACATAATATGATAGATCGGTGTATTCACATTCCAGAAATGAAGCAAATTGAGAACAATTAAGTCTATGTGCTCGCATATAATTTACCATTTTGGTGAATGCTTTTTAAAAGAATATGATATTTGAAACTCTTTGGAACGCAATACTTGCTGATGAATAATGCTATGAATATATTAGAAAGTATTATCGGCTATATGCATGTTCCTTTTAATCTTTTATCTTCATTTTCTGCAACTACTCTTATAATAATCCTGGCTATACATAATAAACTGTAAGCCTAAATGCGATGATATGGGTCGACACTAAAATCAAAGTCACTAATATTCAGGTGTTTGAGAGTAAAATGAACTTAAATCTAAAACGAACTATCAGTATCAACAATATTTTGCAAGGAAAGTATTATATGACAAGAGTAATTTCCGTACATATAGCAGGGTTGGGTTGCTTTTCTGCTTAGGCACGCTAGGCAAAAGATTTGAAGGTGCAAAAAATTGGAGGGTGAAGAAAGAGAAAAAAATTTAAATTGCAGCAAACGTACCACCGTCTAGCGAATCGTGAGAGAAACATTTCAGCCCTCAAGAGAGTAAAGACTAAAATGAGATCTACTATGGAAAATGAAAATTTTAATGATGTTGCTATGAACTCAAAATCATATTGCAATGGAAACTGATTAAAATGAAGTTATTAAGGATTTTCTCGAAAAAATCATTCATTTTTCGAAGAAAATCTTCGTTGTACAAGTACAATTATGACGGGTCTGTCCGCGAGTCTTTAACTAATCTTCTTGGGTAAAATTATTCTTTTTAACTGTAAGTTCTATTGAAAACTTTCCTCTGTGAAGAAGATGAGATTTAGTTAAATGAGTACTTCTATTTAAAAACGTGGGCATTAGTGTACGCGATGATGGTCGATGGTTGATAGTTGGCCATTAAAGTTTGATTAAATTGTGTACAAGATGTACACAATTGTGTGTTGTGTTAAATTGTGTGTGTGCGACCGGAGGTCGTATAGTTAAGCAAGATATTTAAAGTGAATTCTTGAGTAGGAGTCAAGAGCGCTTCAGGATTCAATTAACTAATTTTAATCATATGTTAATAGTCTTAAGACTATGCGATTGCTCTTCCGGGTATTAATGAACCCATTTCCTACTTTTAGTTGTGTTGGTTCATTAAGTAAAAGGATTAATAAAATTGTGTTAAAAGTGCTATGGCTGATCTTTGTTTGAGCCCCCAAACACTAACAACTCCAAGTGGGTTGTCACACAATGACAGTGATTTAGCATAGAATAAGGATGTCAAAAAGTAAAATATAATAAAGTGATAAGCGCTGAAAAAGATGGCAATCAACAAGCTGAAAAAACAGTTCATACAATAATGTATACTCTATACCATAGGTTCCCAACCTTTTTTGAACTGGCTCCCCCTTTTCTATTAAATAGTTCGATATCGCCCCCCTTTTTTAATAAATATTTCGATATCACCCCCTTTTCTAGTGAATATTTCTATACCGCCCCCTACCACTCTAGAGAAATAAGAGTGTACATAATGCATGGTGAAAACAAGTTTTAAAAAATATCCTATACTAAAAGAATATATTTTTTTAATTTAATTTTTTTCCCTAAAGTCCCAGTTTTTTTACGTGCGAATCTGAAATATCTATTGCCACAAGTATATTTAAATGTGTAATATATAATTTAGTCATAGGTAGGATATTGTTGGAATTGAAACATTACTGAATATCTTCATTTAAAAGAGTGGAATAAAAGATTTTTAGCTTACCTTTTATAAAGACAGGCAGGGGTTTTGATGATACGAAGTAATTCATAATAAAAAAACTATTGCTTTCAAAATAAATATATAAATTGGCAGTTTCAGCCTTTAAAGAATCTCACGTTAATTCCCGGTTAACATATTTAATTATGTTTCTTGGATAATATAAGCAATGAAAGACAGAGGACGAAACGATTTTCCTACTTCTCAAAGACAAAGACAACACGTGCACTACAGAAATTAAAATGCACTATATCATTCAAATTAATGTAGGTCTGAATGTAATGCAATCTTTAATTCTTCCATACACTTTCCGAACTACCGAAATATGTAGATATAGAAATGATTTTTAAATACATATAATCAACATAAGGTAAACAGTATTAAAGTTTTCTTTTGTTTGCTCATAATCAGCGTGTTTTTTTTAGTCATTTTTGGTTAATCTGCCCAAGTCCCTCCGTGCCATCTCAACCCCCCCTAATTTTCTCTGGGTCTCTTACCGCCTCCCTGAAAGCCTCAAACGCCCACAAAGGGGCGTTATCGCCCACGTTGAGAACCTATGCTTTATACTGTAACTGCAAACAATTTCATTAATTTACAAAAGGGTGGGTGGTCCACGATGCCGTTAAGTAGGAAATGAACAAGAGTGGCCAAACCATACCACTATGGTTTCCTTACCGCTGTCAGTTCATAACATGGTGGGTCCATAAGTGGCGGATAATTCAAACAGCAAAAACAAAGAAAGGGAAAAAGAGTAAGAAAGTTAAGGGAAAATACCTCCCGAAATAAAACAGGAAAAGTAAGAAAACTGAAGGAGGAAGGAGAGGGCGTAGATACTAAAGTGCCTGGGGCGCCGGGGAGGTTAAAAACGACTCTGACATCCAGACAGAGGCGGATTAAATAGTTGGAGGCCCCTGGCGGTAAAAGGTTTGAGGCCCATAAGCTTAAGAGTCGATTCACTAAAATAGTGAAAAGAGTCACTTACTTTAAATTCTCAAAACAAAATGTATTGATTACAATAAAACTCATCGGCTGAAGAAAAAACTTCTGTATAAAAAAAATTAAGAGCTTACAGTTTGATTTCTCTTTGGGAAATTCATCAATTATTTTTACCATATCCATTTTGTCCCAAACATTTTATTCTGTATATAATATGGCCATTTTTGTATATATATATTTGGGCTTGGGGCCCAAACCTGAGTTTGCAGGGGGCACTAATATTTTTTGTTACGCCACTGATGGGATCCATCAAGCTTGGGGCCCCTCCTGGTGCTGGGGGCCCCTGGCGGCCACCAGGTCCGACACCCACTTAATCCACCTCTGCATCCAGACAACCGGAATTGTACTTCCGCTCGGTACGAGTGCGACAAAGGAAATGAGAGTAGAGCAGGTCGCAACAATAGCAGGAGTATACAGTCGTTCATCGATTTACCTAACTCCTATTTAACGAATTCAGTGATTTAACGAATTTTTATACTTCTCAGACTAAAATGAAAGCAAAAAACCCTACTTAACGAATAAGAAACCCTGAATAAATGAACTATTTTAACGGTTAAAAATTATTTTTTAATAATTTGTATTAGAAAAAAATTGAATCTTTTTTTCAAATGACATATTTTGTCCAGAACAGAAAAATACTTTTCTTGTAAGCAGCAAATTTCGAAGAAAAAGAATGCAGCCCCCCTTTTTTTAGATTTTGCAGCTGCAGATGATTCATGAATGTAGCCTATCACATAAGTTTTAAATAGGACAGAAAATTCCTTTATCTCATCCCACTCCACGACGCAGAAGATATCTTAAGAATTGTTACGTTTGATCCAGACTGCCTATCTTTTCAACTGAAGTTAGGGAAATTGCTGATTTGCCGGAGCCGATGAATAGCGAGTCTGATGCAAAAATTGGCAATGAAACTCCTATCCAAACTGTTACATTTTTTAATACTTTTCATTGTTCGGAAGCTGTGAAAACATACCTTATCCAGCAGGTTATAAATGACGCAGTATTTTCTTCTCTGCATAAAATTGACAAAGAACACTTTCGAATCAGAAATCAAAAAGATTGTCAAACATTTATTTGTCATTATTTTAAAATTTCCAATTAAGTAGTGTGTAATAATTCACTATAGTATTGTTAGTTGTTTAATAGAAAGGGTGTGGTTTCTAACTAAGGATATATATTTTTTGGTAGATGTTTATTATAAAATTTACAAAAGATAAAGGCAAAAAATTTGTAATTTGTTTCGACCCAATATAACGAATAACCCCGATTTAACAAACAAAATGTTTGGTTCCGATGAATTCGTTAAATCGGGGTCCGACTGTACGAGGAACCAACACAAATAATAATAGGGGCAAGAAAAAACAACTTTTCCAATGGTGAATTATATTTTTTCAAAACTTTCATAACTGCATCAAAAATATCAGCTCCAGTGCTTGTATCATGCATATGAATGATTTCCAAAAGTTCTTCACTTATTTTTATATTAACATCACATCTGATAGTAAGAACATACGAGCAAGTGATAATTCGAACTACTAGACCTTCATCAATTCTAATAGCGAGTGAGTGTTAATTTACGTCGCACTCTGAGGCGAGGGCTTTCGGTGACGAGCCTCATAACTTTGAACTGCGGTCAAGTGGCGTGGACGATATCTGAGCTGCACCTTCTCTTCAAAATCTCTTCACCACGACAATGAGAGGGCTTTGAGCCTCAACAAATTTAACGTCTTTCAGCTTCTCAGCAGGTCGAGTCTTCAATGGCATGAGGATCCGAACACGTGACTTGACAACGTAAGCGCCAAGTTCATGCCCTTAACCGCTAGGCTTGATACGTTGATATGGTGAATTATGTAGATTTCTCACATTCTCGGCTGTTTTACCAACTCTGCTAGCTGCAATATTTAAACTTAAAATTGCATTTTAAAATTTTTTTTATTTGTAATGGACATAATACTTTTGCGCCTTGATTGAGCATTCACTAATAAATTCCCTTTAGTAAATTGTCTCGATCTGCATGCAATTAAATTTGACAATATATAACTAAATTTTACAGCAGCTGTTTTGTCTTCAACAAATTTAGTGAATACTCTTTGTGTTGTTTTTGAAGAATTGATTTCCATTTCGCCAATTTGTCTTCAGGAAGTTTTGCAACGTTTGTCAACGACATGGTTTGTTTTATGATTTGTGTCATAGTGCCTTTTAAAATTATATTACTTAGC
This sequence comes from Trichonephila clavata, assembly GCA_019973975.1. NCBI lineage: Eukaryota > Metazoa > Arthropoda > Arachnida > Araneae > Nephilidae > Trichonephila > Trichonephila clavata. The sequence continues at coordinate 15,930 of BMAO01001937.1, forward strand.
AACTGAAATAAGGTTTTTATATTAGGCTTAATATTTTATTCTAGTTTTGGACACAAAAATATTGCAGATCCTATTTTTCTTGAAAATTCCGATGTTCCTCTTTAATTAATCTCTCTTCTTACACATTGTTCTAGAAGTTATAATATACATTTATTAAATAAATTTTAAGTTTAATATGAATAAAAACCCGTCCACTTTTATTCGCAAATGATTGAGCTAACATTACATTCTATCTTGACTACCTTGTATTTTTTAAACTTAAAAAAAAACCAAACAAACAAACATCTATGGGGGTTTTGAAGTCACGCTATAGTCTCTGTGTGATTGTACACTCCAAGAGGGGGGGGGGAGGGACGAAGGAAGAAAGATAAATTTCGCACAAACAGGATGAATCTTGGTTCCACTATAGTGAATAATATATATTTGAATATTTAAAAAAAATTAATTTATAAGAGTAAAACTAAATGAATTTTAATAAAATATTAGCTTTCATGGCCCGGCGTTGCACGGGCTTTTTCAAGAGTATAAATATTATTGCCTTAAAAGTTTCTCCTTTCTACCTCGGTGCAAGCACTCTTCCTGGTGTGTTTGTGACTTCCATTTTAATACATCATTAAAATACCCTATTTTGAAATTTCTTCCACCTCTTTGCTCCATCGGAAGGGTCTGTTTTCCGTCAGATTAACCCGGCGTTGCACGGGCTATTACAGAGTACATCACTTTATTTCCATGGAAATTTCCCCTTTCCCTCTCGACGCCAGCACCTCTAGGAGAATGATTTCTATATTTCTGTCATTAAAATTCTCCTTTTATCCGAAATTTATTCTATTACTTATTAGGAATATTTCTTTTCCCTCGTTTAACCAGGTGTTGTACGGGCTTTTTGGAGTATAAAACTCTTTTTCGATCTTTTTTCCCTCAAGGATAAGATCAAATTTCTATTTTCGATTAATAATTTACAAAATTAATTTTATTTTATCCAATAGAAAGAAGCCATTTTAAGATTTTTAAAGTAATTTAGTAATGAATTATAAAAAACAATGCTGTGTTTTTTTTAAAATAATAATTTACATCCATATATAGCTGCATGGTCCGTCGTTGCACGGGATTTTTCTTGTATATAATTGTTCTTGTTATTCTGTTTATCACATACACAATTAATATGTTTGGCTACGTACTCTCCGAAAGTTGTCTTTCCGCGCATGCAACATAAGCCCTGAAATTCTTGAATTCTTTGGTAGGCTTACCACCATTAATTATTATTGACATGGGTCAATTTTGAGAGTTATTTTATAAAGGTAAAAAATTTACCAATATGCTTAAAAAACAGTTTTATCTCTTTTCGGTATTTAAATTTTAAAAAAAACCATAGATATTTGCGTTTTAGAAATTGTGTTTTTAATAAAAAACACCTTAAATAAATCACATTTCAAAAGCAGTTATTTTTCAATCAAAGTGAAGGAATCAGTCAATAAAATTCCAGTAAGGCTGAAAACTGGATTTTGACGACAACATATGTAATCGTAAAACTATGATTTCAAGGATATATTTCACGTTAATCACATGTTAAAAGCCTTTTTTTAAAAAATCTGTGAATGAATTAAATCAAAAAAGCTACGTCAAAAATTTCAGTTTACCTGAAATCAATTTTCAGCGCCATGTTATGCCATTGTGCCATATGTTATGGCTGCATGGCCCAACCCTGAACGGGCTTTTTCGAGTGTATAAATTTTTGCCAATAGAAATTTCCTCTTCCCATCTCGATGTCATTACTACCTCGGTTGCGTGTGATTTCTATATTTTGTCATTAAAATTCCCCTTTTCGCAATTTCTTCCATATCTTTGTCCCGTCGGACGGGTCTGTTTTCCCTCCATTTAGCCCGGCGTTGCACAGGATTTTTCCAGAAGTATAACTTTATCCCAATGGAAATGTCCTTTTTCCTTCTCGATGTCAGCACTTCTGGGTAAGGGTGTATGCATGAAGTGAGGGATTTCTATACTTATGTCATTAAAATTATCTTTCCCGAAATGTCTTCAATTCCTTTTCCTTTACAGACAGATTTATTTTACCTCAGCTAAGCCCGGCGTTTACACAGGCTTTTTCGTGTATAAAACTTTTTTCCCTCAGTGATAAGATTTTTATTTATATTTCTATTTTCGGATTTTTAATTTACAAAACTAATCTAGTTTTATCCACAAGCAAACAGATAATGTACGATATTATGATTAAATAATTAATTTTGAAATAAATAATACAAATAAATACCAATTTAGTTTTTTAAAAATAAAAATATAAATTTATATCCGTTTTTATTAAATAATGAATGAAAAATGACTGCTTATTCCTGGATGTTTGGTTATTTGATTAAAAATATGTAACAATAAAAAAGAAGTATGGGAGAGTAAACCTAGTCACATACATTTGCTTGAATTCACTGCATAAAAACATTCAAAATGAAAATAATACCATCAAATAAAACATTTTATCATTTTCTTATTTTTTTAATGTTTTTCACACTAAATTGTTTTTTTAAATAAAGAAAACTATCTGTTGTGTATCAGAAAGTAGTCTTTCTGGACATGCTCCATAAGCCTCACACACACATACACAAACTGGTCAATTCTGTCATAGGTTACTGGCTTTGGTGACTTTAGCAATTTTTTTAGTTGCATTTTTATGGCTCCTTGAAATGGAAAAGGGCCTTTTTTAAATTATTTTATGTAGAAAAAAGCATAAAAAGAGAAACAATTTTCAAAACTACAAAATTTCCTAAATTTTTAGAATAACTTTTACAATATTTCATCTCAGTCTAACTTAGCATCGTCTAGAAATGTATATACAATTTACCAATCTACTTTAAAAATAGTCATAACTTTCTTTTTTTAAAAATTTAAATCCAAGAAATGCAGAGAAATTTGTAAAAAATGTAAAACATATTAGAATTTGGGATTTTAATAATACGTTTCAAGTTAGTCTCACGTTAAAAGTATTTATTTTTGTTGTTGTTGTTTCTTATCCCACTTGACCAACAGAAACATCTAGATCAAATCCATGAACCCATACGTTTTTAAGCAACCAAGAACTGTAGTTGGACTTGAGAACAGCTGGCTCTTATGGCATCCAATACAAGCAAAGATGTGGGCAGGAGCGGATTGGTTCACATTGCATTTTGGACAAGAAGGGTAAACTTTAACACCATCCACATGCCGTTGAGCTCGAGTATGTCCACTTCGTAGTCTAGCAAGAGTAGTTTCATCTGGCCTACTGCTTGTCCCAAGTAAAGCAGCACCTTCATAGCATTCATGCACGGGGGTTTGCCTCCAAGAGGAACTGATATCTTGTTTGACCCGAGTAGCAATTTCTGAAAAAGTAAGGCAGCCACCATGTGTAGAATCTTTATGGCTGCCCTCACGGACCAAACCATCTGCAATCTCATTCCCATAGACATTCACGTGCGATGGTACCCACTGAAAAAAGATCTTAACATTAGCATTCAAGCTATTTAATAACTATTTAATACTCGTTGTCGTTCTGTCACCATGCCTCCACCATTCAGATAGATGCTGAATAGAGCTTCGACTATCACTCAATTTCCAAATATCTGTGTTGACACTCTCAGTATAGCAAAACTTCAAAGTCTCCTCAATAGCTAAGAGTTCTGCCCGAAATACTGAGCGGAAGTCAGGATTTCTCTTGCAGATCCTAATACCATTCCCCTTTTTGATGAAAATTCCACTTCCCGAAACAGCGCCTACTCCCATGCTGCCATCAGTATAGATCTGTAATGCATTACATGGGACTTTATGAATAGTCTGCATTTTTTTTTAAAACAGAGTGAGTTAATTCATTTAATAGAGCAATGTCATGAAATTCCAAGTTTGGCTGAATACCGATTTTCGACGCCTGCGTTTGTCACTGTTGTAACAATAACATTGCTGCAACAATGGAGACAAATCAAAGTTTGCACTAAAAAAACGTATTTTTTTGAGGTTTTTAATTAATATCTTTTTAACTAATTACAATATCGGAATGTAAATGGGCAATACGGCTTCCCCGGAAAATTCTCGATCTTTTGGTACCTTCCGCGAGTTTCTGCGTGGGGCGGTTCGTGAGGAGATAGACGCACATAGATAGATAGATACATATGTAGTGACTAGCTTTCATGGCCCGGCGTTGCTCGGGCTTGTTCAAGTGTATAAATATTATTGCCTTAAAAAATCCTCCTTCCTATCTCGGTGCAAACACTCTTCTTGGTGTATTTGCGTGGGATTTTTGTATCAATGTCACTAAATTTCCCTCTTTTGAAATATCTTTCACCTCTTTACTCCATTGGGTGGGTATGTTTTTCCTCCACTCAGCCCGGTGTTGCACGGTCTTTTTGAGAGTATAACTTTATCCCAATGAAATTTTAATTTTTCCCTCTCAATGCCCGCATCTCTGGGTGAGAGTGTATTCGCGATTGTGTGTGTGATTTCTATACTTATGTCATTAAAATTATTTTTTCCGAAATGTCTTTAATTTTTTTCCCATTATACGCAGACAGGTTCCGTTTCTTTGGGTTAAGCCCGGCGTTACATGGGCTTTTTCATGCGTATAGCTCTTTTTCTCTCTTTTTTCCCCCCAGTGATAAAGTCTTTCTTTAAAATTCTATTTTTGATTTCTAAGTTATAAAACTAATCTAGTTTTATCCACAAGGAAAAAAAAGATAGAGTATAATTTTACTACTAAATAACTAATTTTGTAATGAATAATAATTTTAAAATATACTGTAATTTGTTGTTTTTTTAATATTAATTTATATCCATTTTTATTAAATAATGAATAAAATTTTTTTTTACCATTATCTATTGAAACGACCAGTGCTGATTTAAGCTCATCACGGGCCCTAAGCACAGAATATCTACATGCTTCTTTGGTACTGGAGAATCGAAATTTGTAATCAGAAAATCTAGTTAAGTCCAGCTTATCCTGGTCCTTTTGGGTCCCTGGGCCCCTTGCCGCCCGGCCCAAGCGCCCAATGGATAAACGTGCACTGGAAATTACTGCTTATATCTGGATGTGTGTTTGATTATTCGATTAAAAATATGTCCTTCCGCGAGTTTCTGCGTGGGGCGGTTAGTGAGGAGATAGACGCATATAGATACATAGATAGGTACATACGTTTGTTTACCTTCGGATTTTAATAGTGTAGATAAAAAAGAAGTATGGGAGAGTAAACCTAGACACATACATTTGCTTGAATTTATTGCATAAAAAACATTCAAAATGAAAATAATACTATAAAAAAGCATTTTAGCATTAAATAGAAGCAATTTTCAAAATTATGAAATTTCCTAAAATTTTATGAGAATATAACTTTTACAATATTTCATCTCAGTCTAACTTAGCATCGTCTAGAAATATATATACAATTTAACAATCTACTTTAAAAATAGTCATATAACTTTCTTTTTTTTAAAATTTAAATCCATGAAATACAGAAAAATTTGCAAAAAATGTAAAACATTTTAGAATTTGGGATTTTAATAATATCTTTCAAGTTAGTCATACGTTAAAAGCATTTATTTTTTAAATAAAGTAATTTAATACAATCAACAGAGCAACGTCATGAAATTCCATGTTTGGCTGCAAACCGATTTTCGACGCCTGCTTTTGTCACTGTTGTAACAATAACATTGCTGCAACAATGGAGACAAATCAAAGTTTGCACTAAAAAAACGTATTTTTTTTGAGGTTTTTAATTAATATCTTTTTAACTAATTACAATATTATAATAAAAATGGCCAATATGGATTGCCCCGATCATTCCCAATCTTTTGGTACCTTCCGCGAGTTACTCGGCTTCGGACCCAAAGGTCCCGGGTTCTGTCCAACCAGGATAAAAACGCGCCACGTCATTCGGTGACCCTAGCTTAACTAAGAAAAGCGAAACCTCTACTGATCTGTCGTGGCGCCATATACCCGCAAAAAAAAAACAGCAATCAAAGAAAAAAAAATTCGTCAGATAAATATGACGCATGATAGCAACCAAGAAAAAAAAAAAGAAATCGTCAGATAAATATGTCGCAAGAGAGCAACCAAAGGAAAAAAAAATCGTCAGATAAACATGACGTAGCTCTTCCGGCACACAAGAAACTGACCGCTCCCATTAACAACTATATTGTTCGTTCGCCTAACCAGCTCTCTGGTAGGGGAGTGTGTAGTAATATAATCTATATAAGCCAGTAACAACCTCCACACCATAGAGATCCTTTTGGTGTAGTGGTTAAGTTACTCGGTTTCGGACCCAAAAGTCCCGGGTTCTGTCCTACCAGGATAAAAACGCGCCACGTCACATACATATAACTTTTAATCTAAAACTTATTTCTGTTATCGAATGGGATTTTTTTTAATAGAATAGGTAACTAAATTTTTATAAAAGTTGATACATCCAAAAAATTTCAAAATATAACATTTTTAAATGTTTAAAATTTTTTAAAAAGTCTCGGCGGGCCGCAATTTTTGTATTGGCGGGCTGCATGTTTGGCATGCCTGATCTATAAAAAAGAAGGGTTGACCTTCAGCCAACACCTTTTCATGCCTCAATCAACCAGCAAATAGGAATGCACGCTATTCTATCTAGGCCAGTGATTCCCAAAGTGGTCTATATAGACCTCCAGGGGTCTATGACAACCTACAAGGGGTCCACGTTAGTAAAAAAATAATTTGGTGAGGTGTAAATGGGGGTCTACGATTGTGACTTTCATTAAACCAGATCTTGACTTAAAAAGGAAATTCAATAAAATGGAAACCAGACTTACATATTTTCAAATTTGTTTACTAAATTTAATGAGGTTAATTTGCAGTTGCAAGACGACAGCATAAATTTTATTAAAGAAGGACCTCATTTCATGTTAGAATTAAGTTGGAGGAGTATGATATAAGGCGTCGCGAATTTTCCCAGTTTCTTAATTGTCACAGAAAATCTGCCAGGATAAAGACATTTTAACCTACGTTCAACATTTAAACGTCGATTTTTTAGATTTTGAAATTAGGTTTCATAATGCTTGTGACTATGGTAATATCACAGTAGGCAATCAGTTCATACGGTCACATTGAAAAAAAAATGTCAAATTACAAGTATTAGACACTACCGAAGATCTTAAAGTAAAGTTTAGAAACGGATGTCATACACACAGCACAGTTTTGGCTTTAAAAAGATATACCCATATTATGGAATACCTTGAGAAAGTTTGTAATTGCTTTTCCAACTGAGGAGTTTCAGGACCGTTTGCCAAACTCCAAAAAAAAAAAAAAAAAAAAAAAAAAAAAAAAAAAAAAAAAAAAAATGGCAGTTATATATATATAGACTGCCGATAGAAGTGAAAACTTAGAACTTTTAGTATTAAAATTTGAAGTTTCATAATGTTTGAATTAAAATTATCAACATCAATCTGGTTTTCCCATCTATTGACACTCCGAATAACAGTTATATGCATGTTTATATGGTTTTTTATTATTCAAATATATTACGGGCTGTACAAGATCATGACAAAATATAAATACAATTCAATTGAAATAACAATTAATATACAATCATATTATTTATGGATAGTATTTGTATTTACTTAAATTTCAATATACTTGATTTTTAACATTATTTTAATTGTTTTCATCATTAATTTCAACAATACTTTGATTTTTTGTACTTTCAATTATTTCATTTTGTTCTAAAAAAGATACAATAGGCTTATGGTAACTAAAGTACGAAAGGAAAATGTTTGATTCAAATTTATCTATCGCGTAAAAACCGCATCGATCGTCGTTTTATATTTTGTAGTACTGAGTTTTCGATCATTGGACATATTTAAATTAAGTGTTTCATTTAGAAAATCTATTAGTGGTAGATTTTTATCATCTGCAAAGTTAATATTGAAGTCTCCACTTAAAATCATCGGTACATTATCATATATTTTTCGCCAAATCTTTTTTCGAGTATTTCAGAACCTTCTTTTCTATAAATCATTAAATTTTCGAATAAAAATTGTTGTATCTGTCTCATAGATTTTTCAGACGAAATATAAACGGCAACCATTAATATGTATTGCCCATTCTCGGAATCGCAACGAGCAATGCACAGTATATACACATTGAACTTTTCACTAAATCCATTGAATTTCACTTATAAGATATACACAGCACTATACGTCCAGTAGCGGCGTTAGGCGTCGGCGACCGCCTCGCAAAGTTTTTAATTATTTAAATTAAATTAAAATTTTTAATTTTACAAATTCTATTTGTGTAATTTTTGTCATCATTTGATTAGCAATAAATCTCGTTTACTCATACATTAGTTTAACTATAATTCGGCGTTTTTTTTAATGTAATTTAACGTTTTCTTGACTGGGAAAAAAGGAGGCCTCGCGAACCCTAATTTCGCCGACGTCCACGCGTGATCTAGCGCCGCCACTGTATAGCTACAGATATACTGCTATAAGCATGTCAGTGACACGAACGCACGATATTTCACCCATCCAAAAAGTGTCTAAGGCGAACAGCACACTGCGCGTGCACCACTCACAGAGCATGTCGGTGACGCGAACCCATAAGATTTCCCCTACCAAAAAGTGCCCAACGCCGCTAAAGAAGTTTTCCCTTCAAAAAAGGAAAGAAGAAAAGACTGGACACTAATTACCGAGGAGATATTTAGGATTAAGCCTGACAAGACTCATAAGAAATGTTAAAAATTAGTTATTAAATCCTGAGATTCATCCCTCACACTAAAAGCATTTGTTTGTTGCTCAGTTAATTTACTTAATAGTTATTTTATGCATTAATTAAATTTAAATTTAATTAACTAACATGTTTCTTTTTTTTTGTGTTTAATTTTAAACACTGTACTTCTCTACAGTTAGAAATTAAAATTTTTTAAAGAGTAGCTCTCTATACCAGCTGTCAATCACATTTAAGTTGATGAATTTGCAAAAATTCAGTATTAGGTAAGTAGGGGTCTACCCAAAAGGGAAAATCCTGGCAAGGGGTCTATGAGGCGAAAAAGTTTGGGTACCTCTGATCGAGGCCTCTTCTCAACGAATCAGACTTAAAAATCTATTCATTATGAAATTGAGGATTGCTGAACAATCCATTCTCTCAAGGAATGGTCCACTTCAGCTTCAGTATTCAGATTAGAACTTTGAATGCACACTGAGGAGACGTAGGAACTAATTTTTTACGCCAAGTTTTAGTGGTATCCCCCCTCCTCAGTGGCGCAACGTACACCCCCCATAGCGGGGGGGGGCAGCGTTCTAAGGGGCCCAAAGCCAGACTGCCTACCTTTTGTGAAATCCAATTTGGAGGCCCCAGACCTGACTTTGCAGGGGGCCCAAATGTTCCCCGTTATGCCATTACCCCTCTCCCACTGAAATCGGCGTTTGGTTACACTTACTTTCACTTCTGTGTCTACATCCCTGTTCTATTCTTAGTTAAAGAAGTGTTATGCGGTCGAAAATCGGAAAATATTAAAAAACTTTTTAAAGACGATCTTATTTTGCCGACTTAAATACGATATTGATTGCATTGGTTTATTAAAGGAAATCAAAATGTGAATATTGAATTTCGGCATTCTAGGTTACACTATATTAAAAATATTACAATATTTATTTTAAAATAATTTACTTTAATTGTATTAAAATTTTGTCATTGTTCGGAAAATTATACTCAGTCAAAGAACGTTGCATCTGTAAAAAATTCTTCCACAAGATTTAAAAAAAAAAATGAACAGATCTAGCATGTCAAGAATGATTTACCTTTTTAGCCATTTTATCTATATAATGCAAATTGGGCTGAAGAGTACAAATTATAATATATGATATTGCATTGCGAACGAATCTGCTATAAAAACAAGTAAGAAAATGAAACAAAAATCATATATATTATAGTAAGTCATATACCCAAATTATATTTTATATGTATAAGAAAGAATAGCTTATGCTTTTCATTAGCTGAAACAATTTTACCATATCTTTGAAATTTTAATTCTGTTAAAATAATTTAATTATTTATTTCTTACAATGAAGGCGTATCGCGCTTCCACACCACAGGTCCTGGGTTCTATCCCCGGGCTGGGTAAGGTCGACTCAGCCTTTCATCGGGTCGATAAATGAGTATCAAGCTTGCTTAGGGACTTAACACTGAATTTCGCGCCAGATTGACCGAAGCATCTGTTCATGCACCTCAGCGCCCAAGATTACATATACTGAGGTGGGCACAATAGGCCTTCATGGGCTGTTGTGCCACAAAGTTAGTTATTTCTTACTATACGAATTTGTGTAATGTAATCAATGGAAAAATGAAATAAATTGTTTGCATGAAATCTGTTCTATAACAAATCTAAGAGAAATTTTAAAAAAAATATCTCTTTAATAAATAAAAATTGGAAAAAATTATTTTCTCATTTGAAGATAACTTCCTTAAACAAATCATTCATCTCTCGAAGTACTAGAATTCCCACCTGTATGGACCTAGTTCATGATACTCAAGACCTGTAAGATTTACTAGATAATTCAGAAAGAAATTCTTGTCTCATTATGCATCTATCTTTTTCTCTTCTGCCTCGTGCTTTAAAAAAATATCCATATTGCATCTCAACTTTTTATTTTATGGATTACAATTAAATACTCAATTGGGTTTTTTTCGTTATATAAATTTAATCAAAGCCTTGAATGCAAAAAAAAAAGTATTTTAACAGTATATCCTTTTTAATGGGATTTAAAATAGGGTCTTGTTAAGTGAGGGATAGTAATATTAACGTTATACAATAAAGCAACACAAGGGATATTAGCCACAGATCTCGTGATTTTTAACCACGCTCTAGTGAGGAGGATGACACCTGTGCTGCAATGCCGGTTTATCCACTGGGTGCTTGGGGTGAGCTCTCAGGGACTCTGATAAGCTGGACTTAACCAGGTTTTCTAGTAATAAATTTCGATTCTCCAGTGCCATGGAGTGTGCTGAGCTTATGAAAACAAATTCTCGCTCTCTCTTCCTCGACATTTATTTCAGATTCCTTAACTTAATCATGTGTATATAACAAGAAATAAAAAAAAATGCAATGTTTCTAGGTTTATAGCATATATTAAAAAAGTCGAAATATATTCAATGCGAAATTTTTTTAAAAAAGGAAGATCCCTACAAAGAATATCTTAAGAAATTTTGTGTGTGTGGACCACTCAATGATTTATTATTCCAAATCTGAAATACTTTCTGATAGCAACGATTGCTAAATTTATTGAAAATGTACACAAATCATAAATGGGTACTGCAATTATGCCAGAGAATATAAGTTATCTTTGTAAAACATACAATGAATGTAACAAGGTACTGTGGTAATATATTTTTTGAGGTTGTCAAATATATTTCAAACATTTAAAGTAAATTTATTAATTCTTTTCTCAAACAATTTCATTCCCCCCCCCCATATAAATTTAGCAGTTTGTTGGATGGAAATTTGACAATCGATAAATCTCCCTAAATTTTATGTTTTAAGATTAATAAGAAAAAATATGAAACATGATATAAGCATTATCAAGCAAAATGTGAACCTATTTAAAGAAAAATTATAAACATTTATCAGGTAGCATTTAGTCACATACTTACTGATAAGAGTATTTATAAAAACACAAATTTTTAATTTCTGTATTTATTTGAATCTTTCTACCTTGAATTCTCAACACATTTTTGTGAAAGAAATAGAAAAATAGCGTAAAATGGTTAAACTTTAAGAAATTAAAAAAAAAATTATTAATGAAAACTAATACGAAGAGAATAATTTATTTTACCAGCATTCAAAAATTTTAAATACATACATGAACCTGTAATTGCTCCAACTGTCATTATCAGGTTCAATTTCCCTAACCCAAAGAATTTTTCTGCCTTTATTTCTAAGCCACACCCATTTTTCAGTAACACTGACACAGAAAAAAAGTGCGGTTTAGATTTGAATATAAATACAGTATATATATACTTATCAAAAGTTATGTTATTAAATTTTTTACAAGCATTTTCTTAAAATACAATTATGTATGAATAAAATATAGAATAAATAACAAAACTGATATGCAAAAAATGGACATAAAACTAAACTTTTTATTAATTCAAAAAATATGTCTTGATTAAATATGTACAAAGTATGACATTTAAAAACATGAAAGACGTGTATTACAAGAATCAATCACAGGACAATGATTTGAAAATGTTTTTAACTAATGTGAAAATAGTGTAAGACGCGGGGAAAAAAAATCAACAAATCTCGTATGAAAAGGCACTGATAAAAAATATATATGTTTTACAGTTATCATTAAAAATTAATTATCATAAAGAAAATACAATTAAAAATGTAAATTCATCTTATGCATTCAATTTCTGATTTAAAAAATATATTTCAGAAATGAATTTCAAATAAGAACTTAAATTAAAGATCAACAGAAGCAATGAATTTTTCATAAGATACATAATTTTTCTTTATACAAAAAATAGAAAAAGTAAACTCCAGCAGAGTATATTTCTTAGTATAACTGAGAAAAAACACAATGAAAGCCCGTAATTTGACTTTTAACATACAAATTAAAAATTCAAATAGTAATAATTTAATATTAAAAAAAAATGCACATTTAAATGAAATATTTTTTTTGATATAAAGTGTTTATTTTATAAGATGGTTTGCAAGCTGAAATTTCATTGATAAAAAATAATTTGATCTGGAAATTTCTTTTGTACATAAAAGAAAATGTCAAAGCTTTATTTTAGCACATGAAAAAATACATAGAAATGTTACATACATATATAATATTTTAAACAAGTAACAAAACTTAAATAAAGCACCTTCATGTAGCTATATTTTAGCACGAGTTTGAACAAAACACTTGAAATAAATAGTCTTTCATTTTAATACTGATTGGTAATAAATCATAAACACTGTTATATCACTGGTTTAAAAAGTATATGCATAAATTTTTTAGTAGAAGACTGAGATTCAAATATATGCTTCATAGTATATTATGCATTTTCCATATTGCATGGTTATGTCAGGGAACAATAGCTTTTGTTGCTCCATATCCAATAAAACCCACAACTGTAATTTTAATACTACACATTATCCTACAAACAACTTGATCTTCCCATAATAATAGGAATAATGTGATTTCAAAACAAACAAAATCTTGAATAAATAAATAAAACTTTGATCCATATATATAAGTAGATAGTACATGAATGCATGCAACAAGCTACACAGTTGATAAAAAATTCACTATAAAAATAAACTATTCTCTAAAAATCAACATAATTGCTGTCAATGCATAACTTTTCTAAAATCACCAGCACCGAATATAAAGTATACTAAAAAGTTAAGCAATTTCAGCCCTGAAATTAACATGAACTTCACAATTAATTGTCAATGCTTGTTGAAGAAGATAATCAATAATAAGCTCTTTGTTGAGTTTGACATACTTGCTCAATTCTCCTAAAGTTTTCTCAGTTTCTCTTTCAATTTTCAGTTCATCATTTTCTTTTGATCCCAAATACTAGAAGTAAAAGAAAAACAAAATAAAAAAGAATAAACAAATAAATTAAAAAAACTTTTGAAATAATTTCCTTTTGAAAACTTAATTTGAGTTGTTAAAATTGCTTACAAAAATTTAAAGTAAATGTTTTCCATTGTTCAACACAAAACTCTTCTGAGAAAGTTTTAATAAATTTTAAGAAATTAATATGCTTTTAAAAACTTGAAACTGAATGAAAAAAAAGTATTAGCAGAGATATTTCTTGAGAAGAGAAAAATAATTAGGAATGTGCTAATTAATATGCTTTATTTAATAAAATTTTACAAAATGACAAAACTATTTTTTTCCCATGTTGCAATTAGAATACTCTTCCATGTTTAATAAATATCTAAATCTTAAAAGCTAAACACTAAAAAACAAATTTTAAAATGAAATTAAAACGTCTTAAATTAACCTTGGCTTCATATTCTTTAAATTCTGCATTTTTTTCTTGGCGCAATTTTTCAATTTCTGCTTGCGCCTCTTCCTTAGCTTGTTTTATACGTAGATGTTTACCTATAAAATATACATCAAATTCAGATATTTGAACAGATTTTTTTTTGTACAGACAAAAAGCAAATAATTTTTGTTAATGTTTTGAAGGATAAAGTAATACGCTAACTAACATTAGTATACTAAAGTAAGAGATAAACTATATAAATTATAAAACTTAAATTTGATTTCAGTAAAAATCTAAAAACCCTTACGTTTACGAGCTTGATTAACTTTCTCTTCAGCTTTCTTTTCAGCAGTCAATAATAGCTGAATAGATTGAGAATCGTTCTTGAACATGATTACGAATACTTAACAAAAGCAATAACGACAATATTCTCTGTCGATAGATTTTATTCCGAAAGTAACACAGTATGTGTACACCGGAAACGAAAATCATATGATGCCTGTTACGGATACGATTACAAAAAAAAATGTTAATTGGTAATACATGAATACATATAATTCAAAATGTTGCTAAAATCATGACTGACTTATTTTAGATGAGAATATTTCATAACTCTTTATACAAATGTTTCTTATTTTCTATTTCAATGTGAATATAAATAAATAAATATAATGGTGGGGAAAAGAAATACATTAATTTCAACATTGTATTCGATAACTGCAATATTGACCTTTTATCACAAACAAAAATAGCAATTACCAGCGGTTAGTTTCAAAATCTAGATTTTGTTTAGATTTTATCTGAAAATACAATTTAGGTTTTTTAATTTGAAAAATTTGAAAGAAAAAAACAAATTTTTCCAAACAAATCATTTAGCACCTCAAATTACCTGTGATGGAAGCTTCATCCACTCCCAAAATGGGTCAGGTTCGTCGCTCTAGGTAAATTGTTTAGTTTCATTTTGTAAATTGCTTTTGGGAATCTTCCTTTTTCTCTATTGTATTTTAGAATTTTTCTGAAAAGAGTTTTTTTAAAAAACAAAGTGCTCTTCCCAGAATAGTTTAAAGTTATGCCTAAGATTAGAAAAAACTGAGAAATTCGAAACGAGATGACTTGCTTTAAATTTGTAGTGGGCATTGACTTTTCAGAATATGAGAAAATTATTTATGATGCTTTGATTTTATTTTGAGGTGAATATTATTCTAATCTTTAAGCAATACGACACTGAATACTCTGGGGATTTTACAAGTATACGAATGAAAGTTATTATATTTAAATTGGGACTATGTAAAAATACAATTTGTGAATGTAGTTTCATTCTTATCTTATGGTTAGTTATAAGCTTAATTTTTGTACAACCACCAGTTTGGTTATCTAACCATTACTTTATTTATACCAGCAAATTTAACTCATAACTTTAGAAATACTCCAATCTCTACACTTCTGTAAAAGGTAGGTCCCCCAAATTTTAAGCTTTTTACCAAAAATATAAAAGGAAAAAGTCGGCTATATACGAGGTTGTATTCGAACAGGTATGGGAATATTTTTTGGTTGATGGTATCATGGCATTTGGACATGAATTTTGATGTGGCAAAAAATGGTTGATGATCTAATATGCAAGTACCATACAATGTGCGGTGAAATTGTCGAATCGGCCACTGGTCCGCCAAATTTTGAAAAATAGCTAATTTGGCACGTTTTTGCGTGTTGTATTTTGGAGCAGCAACCCTACCACAACACGATCCTTCTCCCTCACTGATTCAAAAATTAAAAGGGTTACCTGATTTGGCGCACTTATCGATTTGTCAAGAAAACACTTGGCGGGATAAGTGGCCGATTCGACAATTTAACCCAATGTGCTTCCTGTTTAAGCATTGGAAAAACTAATTATTCTTAACTTTTCTTATCTAAATGTACCATATTTACTCGAATCTAAGCCACACTATTTTTCCAGTGTTAATGCTACTGAAAATTGGATGCAGCTTAGAATTGAAGGTAAAACATTTCTTGGATGGAAAAAACTGAGTTTCTACCTTTTTTAAAAGGAAAAGTGTAACTGCCCATTCTAGCCACTTGCATCAATGATTTGGGAGCTTTTCTCCAGCATTCAGTCTATCCTAAACATTGTTGTCTGCTCATATTTTGGAAATTTTTTTGTATACGCTTTCTTTTAATCATCTTACATCAAAGATATTGGTAATACAGTAGAACGTCATTTATGCCGATGTTTATTATCCAGAGCTTCAAATATCAAAGTTTGGATATGTTTTTTAACTGTGCAATGCTAAACAGTTGTTTCATGTGAGGTCAAAAGTGACGGGAAAACCCAAGGTGAGGGATATTTGGTGGAATTTCAGTTGTGTGATTTGGTAAACATCTGTGTGGAATATTAGGTCAGTTTGTTTTCAAGTGAAAGGGTGTATATGTGCTCTATTGTTGAGTTGTGAACTGCTATGGCTTCAAATTCAAAACGGAAACGCAACGTCTTGAACATAGAGATAAAACTTGAAATATTGAACCATCTCGCTCAGGGAGAAAGTGGAGCATCTCTAGCTCAGCTTTATAATGTTGGAAAGTCAACAATTTCTAACGTAAAAAAAAACTGAGAAACCATTTTAAATTTTGCATCAAAACTTGACTCAGAAGATGGCGCGAAGAAAAGGAAAACCATGAGGGAAGCAAATGATGCTGTTCTTGATCATACACTCTACGTGTGGTTTTCACAAAAAAGAAGCAAATGAGGCCCAATATTGGGCCCTCTGTTGTGCGAAAAAGCTGTGGAACTTAACGAGAAATTAGGCGGTTCGGCTGATTTCAAAGCTAGCACCAGTTGGTTAAAGAATTTTAAATCGTGCCACAGGATATGGGAACTGCAGATTGAATGCGAATTATTGTCTGGCAATAAGAATTCTGCCCACAAGTTTAAGGAAACATTTTTGCAGCGCGTGGAAGAAGGTTACTCCAAAGATGACGTTTACAACATTGCAACATTTTGTACTTATTTTGCTTTTTCTTCAAGCACGGTTCCCACATGTGATGATTTTCAATATTCGTATAGTGTCCGGTTTCATATACTGCAGGGATAGCATTCAGTTTTCGGTTATCCGAACAATCGCATATCTGAACGGTGTCCGGTCCCAATTGATTCGGATAAAGGATGCTCTACTGTAGCATCAAGACAAGTTCACTATGATGTAAGTATGAAAAGGGAAGCAATTTTATACGCAGCAAAAAAGGAAACAGAGCAGCGGCTGCTGAAAATTTGAGACTGATGGATATAATTTTTCCTTGTAAATGTTCATCAATCTTAAATAATTCATTTACATTCTTCTATAATACATTCTTTAAGAAAAATGTTGCATAATTAATGCATTGGAGGCACAGAAGACAACACTGTGTGGGAAAATGGGACTCCTGGACTAATTCCAAAATCAGCTGTGACAATGAGAGTGACGAATCATTCATTTTCACAACATGATACTGACATTTAGAGTTATTATGGGTTCAAGTATGGTATTTGAAAGTTTTAAATAATGGTAAAATAAATAAGTTATGAACTCTTTATTATTTCTTATCAAAATTTTTTTAAATTTAAGAATTGGATATTGATGAACCTTTCACAAAATTTTTAATTTTTTCTCAAAAACGGGTAGAGAATTTGGGATGCAGCTTAGATTCGAGTAAATACGGTAATTAAAATTATGCAAATAATTTTACAACATTTTTCATGTCATTTTGTTACTATATTTAGAATAAATAGTAACTTTCATACTATACTGTTGACCAATTTTGCCTAGTAAAACACATTGCAAATTCAATAAATATCGCCAAATGCTGTCAGTGTTGTTATTATTATGTTTGATTGTGAGCAAAAAGGGTTCCTACTATTAAGCTCCATATTGCCACAGTTGGGAACATTTTTTGATTTGATCAAATTGGTCAATGATATAATATGCAAGCATCGTAAAATCTTAGTTTAACTCATACCCTCAGTGGTGAGATGGCTCTAACAGGCTCTCAAGTTCGTTCAGTACCCACATTAGTAAATTAATTTTTGCTTGATAGTCATAAGTAGTGATTCTCTGCCTTTATGCCAAATGTAACAACATTGTTGATATAATTTGGTTACATTATCCAGAGTGTAAAAATAGACTTCCTAGAACTATGTATTTTAATGTAATAATTAGATCCTACCTAATGGAACATATTTATCCCCAATGATATTTAAATTTCAATCCACCTAAGTAATATAATGCATATTACATTTATAAGTACTTACTTATTAGCATCGCCACAGCCAAATTGGTGCTTCACAAATTGCGCCATTTTTCACCGAAACCTGACTGATTGGCATTTTTTCATATAAAAAATCTTTGTTGTTTTGATATCAAGGTGTGATTCAAGTAAAAATAATTTTGCTGCGAGGATGCTAATACATACCAATTTATATAATACCAATTTATTATATTACCGCAAGTACCAATTTATATTATACTAGCCATAACCTATCCACCTCACTAGTGTTGTCTGACTATATTATGTTTTAAAGTTATTGATATCCAAGTCCTTGCATTAAGCTTTTGTTTGTACTTAAAAGCATTCTTATAGTCCTCACCTCTTGGTTTTAAATAAAAACAGGACTTGAAGAAGGACAAGTATGCCTTTTATGCCCCATGTAGTTCTCCACACCTTGGGAGTCGATTTCCACAAAACCCATTCTTAGTGGTTCTCTACTCAACAAAAGAAACATGCTTGCAAAATTTAAAGTCTATATCTAATAGTTCTGGAGATCTCAAAATGAGTAAATTAATCATTTTTCTCCTGGAAATAGAAAAATCAGTGTTTAAAAATACATAAAAGAAGAAAATAATTTTAAAAAAAAAATCAAAGAGAATCTTCTAATATCTTAGTAGATTTTAATTAGCAAATTTATTTAAGTTGCAATCAAAACTATTTTTCTAAAATTGACTTATTAGTACTAAAAACATGCTTTTATTTCAGGCTTGTTCGTTCTTCACCATCATCTTCCTTTAAAAGTCCTTTGTTAAAAACTGTGGTAAATTCTTTTTTCTTGTTGTATGTATGATAAATAATTACAATCTATTGTGTATAAAGATAAAAAAATAAACAAGATTAGCTTCTTGTAATATTAAAAAAATAGGACCTGAATTTTGAATATTTGTTTTCCAATATGTATCAGGGATCCAACATTAATATTATATTCTTACTTCATTATCTTTTAAAGAGCAGTTTGTTTTATCATAATACTCATTATCACTTTACACATTAAAAGGATAACATGGGTAGCCTAGTGGTTAGAGCATTGGACTCCAGACCGGAAGGCCTGGGTTCGATGCCCGATGTCACCAAATGTTTGCCGAGTATAAACGGAGCACGTGCTCGTTAAATCTGTGGGTCTGAATCGTGTCGCCATCTATCGTGAGCAAAATCGTGCTGTCACTTTCATGGGCTCAAAGCTTAGGCTAATGACAGATGTATCTCTAGCCCGTTGCCATGATGAATTTCGTGGGCCTCGATCTGACTATGTCAGACAGGTGGCATAAGCAACAACAACACACATGAAAAGGAAAAATACTTATTTTTTAAAATGTAGTATTAGGAACAGATGTATGAATTAGAATGTTGTAAATTTTTTAAGAAAATTGGGACATTTTTCTCACTGAAAATGTGCTTTCACACATTTGGCAAAACAGCCTTAAAATATTCTTTTGTTAAAGTTTGCTTGAAAATGCAATTTTTTTTGGTGCCTCGCTTAAGATAGTTCTGACATATTTGCTGTTTTGCATGGAATTTTTTTTTGAGAAGTTGGCATTTTACTTGCTGTGAAAAATATATTGGATTATTTCCATTTCATGAGATGGAAAACCAAATCAAATTTTTTAAAATCTATATTTAAAATCATAATCTATGATTTCTACTACTAATCTATATGTGAATTGAATAATGGTCTTATAATTAATATACTTAGGTTCCATCATGTATAGTTTCTTGTAGAAGGTAAGTAATATTATGCAAAGTGGTCAAGTTATAAATATGAATTTAAATTGAATATTTTATGAAAAACTAACTATAAGATTATTACTTTAGATAAATACATATTTTCCTTTAATAAGTGCTATTTTTCTTTTATTTGTGTCATCTTGTTATTAATGACATTAAAAAATTTTTAAAAAGATTTTTCCAGATACAACTTTTTTTTGTTGTTGACACATTTCTCAAATGAGCGAGTTTTTACTCTGTAATTATTTAATATTTTGTATTATTATGGACATTTCAAAAATTTGAATTATTTAAATTAATATATTATTTAAAGATGTATTTTGTTTATTCTAGCAAGCATATCATATGTATAAAGGTATTAAATTATTAAACTTAAAATGAAAATTTTTGCATTTAAAATTATATTGTTTTGTTTTGGAAGTATTTTAATATATTTTTAAAATGATTTATATCAAACTTTTAAAGTTTATATTTTACTAAATTAATCTAATGATAGCAAAAATTATAAAGATAATGCATTTACGTTTAAAAATTTATCGTCAAATCTAAATATACATTTAAAAAATCCATTTAGACTGTAGAGCCGGGGTCTGCAATCTATGTCACACATGCCACATGTGGCATGCCATCACTCCACAAAATTATAAGATAAAGCTAAAGCGCCCTGTCTCTCCTTTCAACACCTCGTATATTTTTATATAAAGGTTATTTTTCACTTTCAATTCTCTTCCATAAAACAATTCTGCTGAATCAGCTTACTTGTAGTTTGTGTGCTTTATGTAAAAGAAAACATCTTTTGCTTAAGTGTTACTTATTATTAGTATTAAATATTTGACACAATTATAATTATTGAGTAACACTTGCAAAATGAAGAATCACTCTTAACGGCTCAGTGAATAAAAAAGAAAGTAGTTTGTCCTTTACCCACCAAAAGCTAGGGCATCCACGGAAAAAGAAAAACAAATATCTTAGGTATAAATCAAAATTCTGCTTAACAAACGTTTTGCAGTGGAAGTATAATAAACACAAAGATAGTTATTCTATCAACATACAAGGGTAAGTTGAAAAATAAGTTTCCCCTGTTTGACTGTGGTCAGAGTTGTGTATGAAAGTCAAAAGATAGAATGAGACATTAAAGATATGACATACCTTTATTTTTCCACATAGGTACCAAGTACATTGAGACATTTGTCATATCGCTTAATAAGCTTCAAAAAGCCCCCCAGGAAAAAATCAGGGCTTTGCATAGGGAAGAAGCGTTGAACGGCTTGTTTCACTTCAGTATTGCTTCCAAAGCGCCTTCCCCCGAGATTTTTCTTCAAAGCCGGAAACAGATGGAAGTCGCTTGGTGCGAGATCATGACTGTATGGTGGATGGTGTAGGCGCTCCCAACCTAGAGTTGCAATATGGTTTTGCGTTGCCGTCGCCGAATGTGGTCTGGCATTGTCATCCAACAGCAGAACGCCAGATGTGAGAAGGCCAGGCCGCTTTTTCCGAATCGCCTCTTTCAATTTTGACAGGGTGTCACAGTAGCGCGTAGCATTGATGGTTCCAACCTCCAAAAAGTCCAGCAACAAAACTCCTTGGGCATCCCAGAAAACTGTGAGGAGCACTTTACCTGCAGAGGGAGTTGTCTTGAACTTCTTTCGGACAGGTGATGACGGATGTTTCCACTCCATAGATGCGGCCTTCGATTCTGGCGTGAAATGGTGGACCCACGTTTCATCCCCCGTCACAATCCGAAACAGAAAGTCATTGCCATCTTCATGGTAACGCACGAGATGTTCCAGGCTGACCGCCATGTGTTGTTCCTGGTATGTCGAGGTCAATTGTCGGGGCACCCATCGTGCTGACACTTTTCTGTATCGAAGAATGTCGTGGATGATGTTTTGAGCTCGCTCATGTGAGATTCCAAGCTCTTCCGCTACTTCATCGATGGTGATACGCCGGCTCTCTCTAATCATGTCATCCACCTTCCCGACATTTGCATCTGTAGTGGCCATGCGCATCCGTCCAGCTCTCTATATCTCCTCCACTTGCTGACGTCCATCACTGAATGTGCGACACCATCTCCGCACCATTTGCTTCGACATCACAGCCGGCCCATAGACTTCAACAAGGTGGTTATGAATTTCTGTTCCTGATACTCCACGTGCCCATTCATAGCAGATAACCGCTCTCACTTCCTCCTTTGACCACGAATTCAAAACGCACCTTCTCTCCATACCTACCGGGGCTCAAATGAGAAGCTGGTCTCCGCTTTGCGCAGGCACTGCAACAGCGCCGTCTGCTTGATTTGCAGCGACCTCTACCCAATGGTGTATCGGTGACTTGCGCGTTTTCCTGCTGTGTCACCTTTCGCCCATAGCCGTTCAACGCTTCTTCCATATGCAAAGCCCTGATTTTTTCTTGGAGAACTTTTTGAAGCTTATCAAGCGATATGACAAATGTCTCAACGTACTCGTACGAGAATAATAAAATAAAGGTATGTCATATCTTTAATGTCTCATTCTATTTTTTGACTTTCATACACAACTCTGACCACTGTCGACAGGGGGAACTTATTTTTCAACTTACTCTCGTATTTAGTATGGATTGGAAATAAATTAGGTGAAAAAAAACCGCTGTAGGTTAGTTAGGCAATTGAATCTAATTTTATAACAAATGTCCCTTTTAACTGAATATTAAGAGCAACTGTAATTTTTTGAGTGTTGTGTTAAGGAAGTCATAATTATTTTATTTTTTACTTTTGGTGCAAATCAAGCTAATAGAAATAGATATTACAGCTCAATTTTATTTTTTCGTGTTCTTCTCATGTTCTCTATCACGCCGATATACAAATATCGAGTATGATTTCAGTCTAGAGTTCAATTTAGTTTGATGCACAACGTAAATTTTAGGTTACCTTTAACTATGTCACTTTGTTAGTTTCATTGTGAAAATTTGTATATTGTTTGCTTAATTATTATGACAATTCCTAGTTACATATTGAATCAAATGGCGACTAAAAAAAGAATGCTTGATGTTCGCGATTTCCAAGATCCTTGGACGAACGAATTTGGATTTGTACAACAAAATATTGTGCTATATGTCCCGAACGTGTCGCATGTTGTACATCAAGTGTACAAAGACATTTTCAAACTAAACACCATGCCACATTTAAGAAATCTGTTGAGAAATGTGAAGTTTTAGAAAGAGCCATTTTTGGGTATAAAAAAGAAATTAAATTTTTATGTCAAACTATTGGTGTGAAACCAAAAGTGGCAGATTGTAGTTTTGTCATTGCTTATTGTATAGCAGCCGAAGGAAAACCTTTTACAGATGACTGACATACAAAAGGATACATTTTTGAAAAGTGCTCTGAAACATTGTTCAGCTATTTACCTAACTTGCAATCAATATTATACTGAATTCAAGAAATACCTGCTTTTGCACAAACTGTTGAAAGAAGAATAACACAAATGGCAGAAAATGTAACTGCAAAACAAAATTCAGGTTTACAAGAAACTGTTGCATTTAGCATTGCTCTTTATGAAAGTAAAGATGTGAATGATGTTGCACGATATTGTGATAAAAATCGAATTTCTGAAGAGTTATGCAGCATTCCTCTGTCTGGTACAACTAAAGGACAGGATATTCTTTTTACATTTATAAATAATTTTGAAAGAAAAAATATTAATATAAATAAAATATTTTGCGTAACTATTGATGGCACCCTTGCAATTGTTGGCATGAAAAAAAGATTTGTCACAAACTTTTTGAAAATCATATAGGACATATATAAAATTTTGAACTTCCGTTGCATAATACATCAGGAAAGTTTAGTTGCCAAAATTTCATCTCAGCACTTAATTTCTGTAATTAATTCTGTTGTTAAAATAGTTTTATATAGTGACCCAGTCTTCATTAGTACACTGACAATTTAAATCTCTTTTAGAAAAAATGGAAAGTGAATATGGAGATCTTCCCTTGTGCAGTCATGTTCGTTGACTTAGTCGTGGTAATGTCTTGAATAGGTTTGTGTCATGCATGGAGCACATTAAAATTTTTTTAATGAGAAGGGACAACATTTTCCCAAATTAGACATTAAGGAATGGTTATGTAAATTGATGTTTCTGACAGTTATAACTAAACATCCTAATGAATTAAACTTAGGATTGCAAGGAAAGAGTCAAACAGTGCGTGAACTTTTTGAATATTGGAAAGGCTTTGCTACAAAATTAAATATATTTTCCCGTGATATTAATACTAGTTCCTTCAAATACTTCCCAAATGTTAAATCTCTTGTAAATACATCAACCATAGACAAAGATGAACTTCAAACCTACAGGAGTTTTCTAAAAGATGTAGACTTTGAAGCTTGTATGCCTATATTTTCCTTCCTAATCAAACCTGATTTATAATAGACCCATTAATAATCCCATTCGATTTGTCAATTTTTGAGTGGATGGAAATTGATAATTTTGAAATGGAACTTATTTAACTAACATTTTCAGAATTTTGGAAAACAAAATTTACAGAGTTACAAAAAAATTTGGAAGACAACTGTAGCAATAAATCGACAACTATTTTAAATTGCTGGATGTCATTGCCGGAACGATTAGCTTTTTGAAAAAAATAGCGTGTGCTCTGCTTTCCGCTTTTGGTTCCACATATCTATATGAACACATTTTTCCTCGTATGAAATATAGTTTGAGTCCACTAAGAAATTGGTTTAACTGCTGAACCTTCCGAATCCTGTGTCAAATTGAAAGGGACAAAATGTACCACTGATATTGCAACATTAAGAGCTCTTCAGGGACAAGGTTCGCATTAAAATTAAATTTTTTTATTTAACTTTGTTGCATGAACACTTATATTTTCTTTTGTTTATTTCTTGTTTCATAAATATTTTTAAGAATGTATAATATATGTACAAATTTAATTTTTTACTTATATTGAACAATAGTCATATATAAGTCAGTAATTGCAGTACTAAGTGGGTTTTATAAAAATTCCAAACGTGAAATAAGTTTACTCCTTATTTTAATAAAAATTCTTAAAAGATACATATTTATGTGCACAGTTTTAAATTTTTATTTATATTGAAGTAATATTACTTTATGTTTATTTTTTTGTCAATAAATATATTTAAATGATGCATAATTAGCATATAATAAGACTCTAAATTTGTATTTTCGACCTCTATTTCCTAATTCTGCATGTATTGTTGTGATAATTGAATTCTTTAAAATATTTCCTAGTGCATAGCATGCTGAATCATGTTGGTATGGCACGCCACAGCTGAAAGGTTGCCGACCCCTGCTGTAGAGTTTTCAGGGAATGCAGTTTTCTGATCGAATTTTAGAATTTTGTGCTTTGAAAATTATTAGAAATTTCTTGATTACATTTTTATTTATTAAAATCTATAAAAACATTTCAAGTTCAATTTTTTTCAATGCGCTTTATTTCTGTAATAATTTATACACTCACTTCCAAAAGTTAAGCACAGAGAGGAAAATGCTAATTTTCGGAAGCCAATCAGAATATAAGAGGATGCAATTCGCTGCAGAGGTAGATGGAAGTATGCAAATATTTTAGGTAACAGCCAATCGTGCTTTCATGTCAAGAAATATGCAAAGAGGGCAGTCTTATAAGAAGCCAGCTTTATGAAGGGTTACAGAAGTTGATTGTAAGTTCTGATAGAAGGTGTTTAAAACTTTTGTACAATTTGTTTTCAAGGCATACCTGTTTCTATTACTCCCAGAAAACGAATGGAAGATTCTGAGCGCTGGCGTGCTGTGGGGCACATTGAAGCAGGACAGTTGATCACAGATGTTGCTCTTTTCTTCGGCGTTCATCATTCTGTAATTTCACGTTTATGGAAACAATTCCAAACCACACCGACAGTTGTCCCAAACAAACAAGGAACACGCAATCAGCCCCAAAACATCACTGAACATCACGCATTCCAAGGTGGAAGCATTATGGTGCGGACAGGGATTTCATTAGGAAACCGCACCGACCTGCACATCTTTAAATGGGGTTGTGTGACAGCTGTCCGATATCGAGATGAAGTCCTAGAACCCATTGTGACATTGTATGCTGCAGCAGTTGGCCCTACTTTTGTTTTAATGGACGATAATGCACGTCTCCATAGAGCTGACATCGTCAATGACTACCTAGAGAGTGAAGGGATTGTGTGTATGCGTGGCCAGCATATTCGCCCGACCTTAATCCCATTGAAAATCTTTGGGGTGCTCTCGGCCATGCTGTTTCTTCACATTTCCCATTTCCAGCCACTCTTATTGAGCTGGAAACTGCTCTACAAGAAGAATGCGATTGTTTAATTCTGCGGTGGTTGATCACCTAATTGAAAGCATTGTCAGAAGGTGTAAACTTTGCATACAGATGAGGGGGGGGGATCACATACCCTATCAATGTCCTTTTTTTTCCATTTTATGCTGTTTATTTTCACTTTATACATAATTCTGTTTAAGTCTCCAGTATGATATTATCTTATAACTTACAAAGATTTAATATTGTTTTCATTTCTGTATATAATTATTGATTTTGTCTTATGTATAAATATATATGCTACTTTACTACCATATTTTGTGTCAATCAAAGCAGTATTTGTTGATTTTTTTGCATTTTACATCTTCGTGCTTAATTTTTGGAAGTGAGTGTACTAATTTAAATAATGTCATATGATGGTATATGATAATATGGTGTCAACTGTAAAATCTCGCATAAAATTGTGAAGGAATAAAGTAAATTAATTTTAAAAAATTTTCTTGATCACATAAATAAAATTTTAAATGACAAATAATTAGGCTCATTAAAATATAATCATTCTCTTTCATCATGTTTATTTCATTTACTAATTCAATGCTTTTTTAAAATTGATTTTCAGCAATCATTTTTGTTATTCTAATGAGCAATTTTTTAGTTACATAATTAAGTTAGGAAAATGTTTACCTGCTTATACAGATAGGATTTCCTCTAATGCATTAGGGTCTTTTTACTATTGAAAAATGCATTATTGTGAACAGTAATTATTCAACAATTGTATTTATTTTACAGGACAAAAAAGTTGCATTTCAGTTTGAAAATACTTCAACAGAAGACATGAAAAAATCTGTAATAGAATTATGGCAAAAAAATGAAGATTTGAAAAAAGAAATAGAGGATTTAAAGGAAAAGTAACTTTTTAAAAGACAAATTCAAGTGAAAATTTCATATTTTATTATTTCTCATGTTGCCTAGTTAATGCAGCATATTCCTATTTTAAAAAGATGCTCAATTAGCGAATTTTAGGTTTGTGATATTTTGGGGATAATATGACCTTTAACCCGGCATCACCTGCATGAAAAAAACGATCTAAAGTTTTTACGCAGTGGGTGTCATACCCCAGTGTGTTTACATTGTGTTTTTACTGTAAAATTTGTATGCAGTTAAAAAGGAAGAAAAGTAAGAAGTACAACATGTTTATTACATTTTTCACCGGTAAATTTAATTTTTCTGTTCTTTTTATAAGGGCATTCATTGCATTGTTTATACACTCCTTTAATCGCATTGTGAGTGAGTGTGATGTTTTCACTGGATCTTAATTTTTTTTAAATCTGTATTTTTTCAAACTAAACATATAGGAGTAAACTTCGATTCTTTATATTTAAAAATTTTGCAATTTATTTTTTATTTTCTCTTATTTTGTTCCAGCAATATTTTTTTTTTCAAAAGTTTATCTGAAAGTGTATAAGATGTGTACCAGTTATCTCCTTTAAAATTACATTCTTTTCAAATGTTTTTGTACCCCTACATATAAAACATTTATTTTCAACTGTGTCTCCCTTTTCTAAATCTGGATTGATTTCAGTGGAGGAATCATACTTGCTGTATACTCTTCATTTGCTTTTTCCTCATCATAACCACGAAGAGAATTTCTTCATCCGAAAATACTGTTGTACTATATCTATTAAATACTGTATTTATTAAATTACTTAAATATCGCATTTCTTCATCATAACTACAATAATGAAGATTTTAAAGCACACTCACATATTAAAAAATGTTACTCAACTTCACACACAGGGTGTGACACACCTGAGGGAGTAGTATCCAAAGTTCTATTTTAAAATTTGCTGAAAGGCTTGATCCCCTTGAAGGTTATGACCTTAAGGTTAGCTAGACCTGGAGTCATCCATTTTCCAAAAAACTTTTAGCAGGAGCATTGAAAAAAGTTTGATGGTGGGTATGACACACCCTACTCGAGTGGTGCCAGGTTAATTTTTGCATAGCATTTAGTGCATAAATAGTATACATATTTTTAAAAATATTTTATTCAATCAATCTGGAGACCTTTTTTTGTGTTTATAGATATTTATTTATATTTTGTTTCTTTTGTAGGTGATTTTTAAATATTTTTACTAAAATAGTTGTATTTTTTTTAAGATAGTAAAAGTCTTTTTCTTTTTATTGTAATAAAATGTTGCAATGTATGATGATAATAGATAAAATAGTCAAGCAATGAACTATTGATGTTATTTTTTTATGGTTAAATGTTTTAAAGCAAGGGTATCTATTTTTCACCTTCTTTGGACTCATTGGAAGATTACATGTTGTCTTAGGCCACAAATTGAGTATATTACTCCTGAAAATAGCCGATAAGCAAAAAATAAATAAAATGCAGAATATATATTTAATATAGTTAAGTAATTTAAACTTCATTTATTTATATATGGAGTTTTTTTAAAAAATATATAAGTAAAAAAGGTAAGGCAGAACATCAAATTAGTACAATTTCAACACTGTCTTCATTCAAGTTAATTGTTGATATTTGATAAGATGGAATTAGTATCAACTCTCAGTGAATGGTCAAGGTACTCAACCAATACTTTATTTTTATATTATCACTTTCAGCATTTTTATTTGCAACCTCAAATTTTTATAGATATATTCATAAGTATCAAAGTCTTGTCTCTTATAGCCGAAGGCATTTCAAATTTCAACCTAAAAGTTTTACAATAATTTAATTGAGTAATTATTCTTCAATACTCTTCTTTAGAGGAATTGTTATTACTACTATTGTCATATTATAATCAGTTTTCATGATTTAACATTAAAATCTTGAAAGATAAGTTTGCCTGTAACCTTGATCATAAACTTTCTTCTTAAACTTCATATATTTTCCAATTTTAGAAGTAGCATTTTTGGTGCTCAATAGTATTTATTTAATCATGTGTATTTACAGTTATTTAAAATAAGTCATATATATAGATATATATAATTCTAAAATATATAATTTTTCTATGTGTATTTTTTAATTTTTAATTTTAACAAATTATATGAATTTTAATTAAAATTTTTTTTAACTGTAAGTTATTCAACCAATTTTGTCTTTATTACGAATCATTTTCTAGTTCTTAAAAATTAGAGTGGTATATGTAATACTTTGATATTTAATTTTTACAAAGCCTCAAGAAATATTCAGAAAAATATTATTTTTAATAGATTGTGTTTGATTTATTTCTGAAACTCTTTCTTATTCTTAGGGGATTTGAAGAAGATGATTTAAAATGGTACATAGATAAATTACATGAATACAATGAAATCAAAGATGTAGCTCAAATGATAATGGGGAAAATAGGTAAGTGATTTGAAAAAGGAAATAAATTGTTTCAGAAAGATAATGTAATTGACATTTTTTTTTTCAATTGATGATATTAAGTTTAGTATTGTTTGTCTCATTATAGCAGTTCTTGAACAGACTACTGTAAGAAAAGTGCATGAAGAATTTGGTATGAAGGATGATGATTGATATGTAGGCTATAATTATCCAATATATCTAGGGTATTTTATCAATCTCATTGATTGGTTTTAAAGTAATTTTTATGCATATTGCTAAGAAAATTTAAATGCAAAATTAACACCAAATATCTTGTTTATTTATTTAAATTTTTACAACTTGTTAAATAATGCTATGCTTCTGTTAAAATATGAAAATAATTGTTTGTGATTTTCCCCATTGTTTCTTTTTTTAAATTTGTGTGACATTAAGTATTGTATAAATTCAGACTGAAAATGCATTTATAATTTATTTACAAAAGTAATTGAATGGCATTAAAAAATGTACCATTATCAATACTTTTCATTACATTCAACATAATTGTATGTCATTGTATATTATCATTGTATTACTCATGAACTTGTGTATAAGACTCAAATATTTTTCATGTTAATATTTTTCAGAGCTAAATATATATTGTATATGCTTGTTAAATTGTAATAAAAATTGTTTTATAAAATATGCAGCATAATTTCTATTATAGGAGTTAAAAAGATAATAGTTTTAAAAATTAGATGTTAAGTAAAAATTGTTAATATGTCTGTCTTATAGTAGAGCGATTAAAAAAGGTTATATAAATATATATGTGTTTTAAAACATTTTTTTAAAATTTAAATGCTTTGATTTCTTAGACTGTTTAAAGTAACACAGTTATTTTAATAGTTTTCATTATAGTTAAATGTCTTCACTTAAAACAATTGTTATTATATACAATGCATGAGTTTTATTTGGCGGATTGAAGGATGCTCATCACCCAATCATGCATTTTTTGCACATGTGTATAGTAGCCATAAGTGTTTGCTAAACCGCAGCCTATACCCCAACTGATCACTCCAATTTGAGTCCAATATTTGTGTCCTTCTTTCTCATTCATTTGAGATTGCATCAATGGTCCACCACTATCTCCTTTGCAAGTATCATTTCCACCTTCAAAAGGAAGAAAGCATGTATAAACAAATTATATTATGTCATGTGTATATATGACATTAAAAAAAAAAATCTTTGAAAACTGAATAAAATTTATGTTCTAGTTTTCTCTCCCTTATCTAATATTAATGATAACAATTTTCATTTAAAAATAGAATTATTGCTACTTATTAGAGACTAATTACATTATAACTACTATTTATGATTTAAAATAAAAGAAACAATTTTGCAGCTTAGAAATAAGTATTTTCCACATTAGTTTATCTAAAATATAAGATCCTTTTTGTGGTTATTAACTGAGTTAATTCTCTTTGTCAATAGTTATTAACAATCAAAGAAATTATGTTTATTACATTAATTTTTGCATTTCCTCTAGCAAAAATGTGAAGGAATCAACAAAGAGAAAAGCCATAGCTCTTTTCAGTACACAAATTCAATTCCTTATTTATTATGGTTACCAACCATAAAACAAGGTAAAGTAACAAGTTGCACTTAAATAAGATAAAATAGCTTTACTTAACAGTACGGTAGGCAATCTACTTAGCTGAAATTTTATTCAATTTTTACTAAAATGAAATAGCGAAAATGTTAAAGAGCATGCTACTAGCAAAGTCAAAGTTGTTTTCATTGGAATAAATCCTTCCCTTATACATAATTTATAAAATGCTGAAGTTGTTTTTACTTGAATGAAAAACAGTGCATGAAAAAAATTTATATATTGGGCAGTATTACATTTTATACTGTTACTTTAAAATCTTTAAATTATTCTCTGTTGATTGATAGTATGGATTATCAACAGTCTAAAAAGTATAGCATTCCCAATTTTTTTCCCATTGGGCTCAGTGATTGACGCCCTGTACAGTAAGTATCAAAACGTAGGAATTTATTTATTTTAAAAGCTATTTGATTATTTATCAACCTAACAAAATATGTAAAGTTTTATAAATCATAAAGTAATATGCTATTTAATTTGTGAAGGGATTTTAGTTTTATTGAGTTCTGAATCTACCTGACAAATCTCTACTATTGTAATATTGCTATTTTTTAACACACAGTATTTTTTTTATATGTTAAGTGCTGAAATAAATAATAGTTACATAAAAATTTTCATTGGATATCTTCAAGGTATGTCTTTCACTGAGAGTCATTGATATAGTAGGTTGTTTCATAGGTATTTTAAGAAAACAACAACAATATATAATCTTTTTGTGGTCATTTTGAAACAGTTTAGCCATTTACTTACCTCCTCCATCTCCTGCACAAAACATGCGTTCTGTAAAAACAGCTTGCACCAAATTATTAATTTTAATCGTTTCATTGCATTTATCCATGGGTTGAATAGGTAACACTATCTCCTTTAGTTGATCCTCTGGTATTCCTTCAATATCTTCGAATCTGTGTATAATTCCTGAATGTCCCCAACCTGTAGCAATTGCATTTTCACCAGCCTTGTACAAGGTTGATTTTTCTGGTAATTCTGCAAACAATTGCATGCAATAAATCAGTATAAGCTTCAACTTTGAAAAGGATTAAATGTTATTTTTATGAAGCATTTGCTCTTTGCTTACAAAATAAAAATAAACCTTAGTTGTTGTTTTTTTTTGATAATATTTTAGTAATTTTTTTCCATTAAAAGTAACTATTATTTTTTTTTCCATTAAAAGTAATAGTTATCCTTTTAGAAAGAATCTCCTTTGTGAAACTCTTTACAGAAACTTCATTAATATGGTAACTTATACATATTTTTTGCTTTATCTTTTAAGTGATATTTGTAGATCATAAACTTCTTAAAAAATTCTAATTTTAGCCTGAAAGAAAATTTATGCTGAAAAAATCACAACTGAACTCAAATCGGAGTTGAATTTATAATGTAGAATTAAATAGAATATCAATTTAAAAAACTTCTGATGTTGTGTTTGGATTATATATCATCAAATAGATCACGAATGGCGAATATTACACACATTTAATAAAATTACTCCTCAAAGTCTGAAGTTTTGTATAGGACAATTGTGTGGTTATTAGGATAGTGAAGTATTAGTTCAAGTACCATCCTTGTCAAGTGTTTCATGTTCAGAATTCTGAGATCTGACTCCAATAATCATTGCATTGCTTTAATGTGACATTGGTTGTCAGTTAAAATTACATTATGAATTCCTACCCTTGTTGATCTAATTTTTTTGTCCAATGGAATAACCTCACATACTTCTTTTCTCTAAATCTATTGATTGGCAATTTTCATTTTTTTAAGGCACTAATTCAAGATGGGAGATTATAGCTTCTTTTCTTTCGTTGATTCTATCATAATCTCAGTAATGTTCGAAAATTCAAACAAAGACTTAAGCATGAGAAAGGCTTATTCTTGAAGGAATGCTATTGGGATATCTTTATCTTGTAAATTTTGTATTATATTCATTCATTAAATCTGTATTTGACTTTATCCACATTTGTGTGACAACCTTTAAGTCTATTCAAATTCAAATGATAGAAATAAAAATATATCAAAACTTAACACCAACAAAATAAAATTAATTAAAAAAATAGTCATACAAATGCTTAGTTTTTATTTTCTATTTAGTATTCCACCCCATAAAAAAGGTAGTGGACACTGTGTGTATGTTTTCTGTTTCCTATCAGTGACTTGCGATCTGATAATAATTTGTGGAAGAGATGTGATCAAGCAGATGGAAAACTGCACACTCTAAATTCATTATCAAGCCATATAATGGGGGTTCCTCAAGTACATAAGCAGAATCTTGAAATGTTCATTTGTCGAGGTATGAAAAAAAGCTATTTTAAATAGTGAAGTCCCAGTTCTAAGACATGGCTCTTGCCATGTGTAATTTTAAATAAGAAATTAATCATTAAAATTCTATGTAGCTCTAGTATAAATATATAGGCAGTTGTAATCATGTTGTCATAGTTGCAAACTCGTGGGGGGGGGCAATGCTTTTGTTGCTTTACATGCTTAAATCAGGATTCGATTGAAGACCTGCCATGTTACGAGATTGCTGGGGTCTCAAGTTTTGGACGAGAAGAATAGGGTGCTTATTTAGAACTCAATGCAGAAATAGGTAGCTGGAAAAAAGCATTTAAATTACAAAAAAGACACTAATTTAACTAAAGTTAAATCAAAGATAAGACTAACAAAAATTTGTTAAAACAAATAGAGTGAAGCAATAAATTTTTATTCTGAAGAACATGTATTGTTATAGTGCAGGTATATTTGACTTCAATAAAAACAAAGTTATGAGACTAATATGATGATTGATAAAGCTTTAGGAGTTGATTCAAGGAAAGAAAAAAACTGTTGGCCATTTCATACAGCAATAGCCAAAATTGAAGAAACCTTGTGGAAAAAAATTTATTTTCGATGTTTGGGGGCTCATATTTATAATATTTTTTGAAGTATTGCCATGGAATTATGTATCATTGGAAAGAGAATTTAAATAAAAATACATTGAATTAAAGTTTATTTCATTATCTCCTTTCTAGCAAATGGTACAGCCAACTGGGCTTAAAATCCCATGTTAATTGAACAATGGGACAGTGTTATTTGGAGTGATGAGACCAAAATTTCCCTGTTTGGTAGTGATGGTCCAAAACAGTGGTATTTAACCTTTTTTCCCACCTGGCCACAACATGTGAATAGTGGAAAACACACACTATAAGACCAAAGCAACATTGACTAACAAAATTGATCAAAATATTAAAACTCCTTTTTGGCTTTTGTTTTAATACTATATTAACTTTTCTATCAAACACAAAAATATTTATGACTTTTTATTGAGTTATGAGATAATTTCTATTTCCTTTTATTTATAACCAAGCTTTTTGCTTACATTCTATTATTGAAAAAAAAAAATTGATTGCAAAAATCGATATATATTAATTGCTTTATTAATAAAATTTCCTGCTAAATTTTTAGTACATTGCTCTCTAATAATTGAATTTCTTAGTCGGTCATGACCGGGCCACTCAGAAAAGACCAGTGGGCCGCAGGTTGAGTATCACTGGTCTAAAATATATAAGATGCAGAATATGTGCTCTGTTTGCATTACACCTACTGTGAAACATTCAGTTAGTATTATGATCTAGGAATGCAGGACATTAAAAGGTGTAAGCAGAATCTGTGTGGTAATTGAAAATATAAACTCTCGAAAATACACCGAAGAAATACTTGAGCTCAATCTAAAACTTTCCACTAATGATCTTTTCTAAGACAATCAAGCATTCATTTTTAACAGGATACAGATCCATGCCATGCGGCTACTGTGTGCAAAAAGTGTTCTCAAGATAATCATATTCCTCTACTCCATAGCCCAGATTTTAACCCGATCGAAAATCCATGGAGGCGACTAAAACTTGTGAATGAGCAACAACCCCCAAAGCACAATAAAACTCAATTTTTTTCTCCATAAATTGCTTTCTTAACATGTCTAGAATACGGTGATAAAGTTATTTTTTAAAATTCGAACTCTATAAAGAAGCAAGTGTTAGAAGAACAGCTGTTCGGAGCGCTGAGTTGGCAATCAAAAGCTGAGCCTATTGTGCAGTCGGGCTTGATACCATTAATCCTTCTATGCAAATATATGTTCATACAAGTTTGTAGAGGTTTAAAAGGAAATATCTATAGTTATTGAATACTCCGTAGAACTTGTTTTAGTTTTCGCCTCCAGGCATCGCCGATTGAGGGTAAGTTAAGATTTTCATTGTTTTAATCGGACTTGAAACTTTAAACACGTTTTCCTGAAAACTGTGTTTTTCAAACTTTCCTCCATCATATCTCAAGAACGGTAACACAAGAGGCACTAAAGAAAATGGCAGAACTAAACTCCAAAATAGGCCTAATTAAGGTAGTATTGGTAATTTTCAGAGTAGAGGCATCTGCACCCCAATCACGCCCAGAGATGTATTTTAATATATTTAGACGTTTTCTACTTTTACTAACCAAATCCTCTATATGCCGATTGCAAAGAATCTCTTGGTCTAAGGCAGTGATTCCCAAAGTGGACCATATAGACTCCCAGGGGTCTATGGCGACTTGCAAGGGGTCTACGTAAGTGAAAAAATAATTTAGGGGTCCATGAAGTGTAAATGGGGGTCTACGATAGAGGCTCTCATTAAACCACACATCTTGACTTTAAAAGAAAATGTAATCAAGGGGAAACCAGATTTTATTTATTTTACAAATTTATTTTCTAAATTTAATGAGGTTATTTGCATAGTTAGAAAGTGACAGCATATATTTTATTAAAATAAAAACCATCATATCAGCTTTTCTTGCCAGAATTACGCTAAAGAGGTATAATATTGGACGTCGCGTATTTTCCCAGTTTCTCATTTTGTCACAGATAACCTGCCAAGATAATGTTTTTTGAACCTACTTTCATTTAAATGCATTCTATTCAGATCTTGAATCTAGGTTTGAGAATGCTTCGATAATGGTAGACAGAAAAAAAAAAAAAGTTTGAACGTTATTAACCGAAGAAATTGAGGGTTAAGCTAGACAAGATTGATGCCAAATATTGAAATTTTATTATAATTGAAGAGCCAAATTCATTCATCCTATTAAAAGCATTTTTGTTTGTTTCTCAATTGCATTTTACGTATTATTAAATTTGAATTTAAAATTAACATGTCTTCTTAAGTTTTAAACACTATACTTCACTACAGTTAAGAATTTTAATCTTTTAAAATAAGTAGCTCTGTATCAGCTGTCAAAAAGGCATTTAAGTTAATCAATGTGCAAAAATTTAATATTAGGTAAGCAGGGGTCAACCCAAAGACGAAAAACCTGACAAGGGGTCTATGAGTCAGAAAAGTTTGGGAACCTCTGGTCTAAGGTAAAACCTAGATATTTAGGTTATTTTACGTATGAGAGTTTATGACCCTCATATCGATAATTTAGCCAAAAATAATCGCCAACTTCGCCAAAGGACACCTGTTCTCAAAAGAATTAATTACCTTATTTCCAATCAATCCGGACTTAAGCTTTCATATGTGGGAAAATTCCTACTGATTAAGTTAAACAAGGCGCTTTAATAACAATAGTTTATCAATACGTTTATAATTTAAATACAGTAGAACGTCGCTTATCCGAATCAATTGGGACCGGACACCTTTCGGATACGCGATTGTTCGGATAACCGAAAACCGAACGCGATCCATGCAGTATATGAAACCGGACACTATACGAATATTGAAAATCATTGCATATGGAATATGTGCTGGAAGAAAAAGCAAAATAAGTGAAAAATGTCGCAATTTTACCTTTATTGTGGAAAATAATCACTTATTTTTCGCTGTAACATTGTACACCTTCGTTTTTCGCTGCAAGGTCTCTGATTCTCTTGAGCAGCAGTAGTTGAGTAGGACAGCACTTTGATTGTTGTTCGTACCAACGCAGAAACGCGTCAGCATTTCATGGACCCTTGCTACTTTCGTTGTTTTTGTTATCCTCGTCTTCATCCGTTTCATCGTCGACAGGATAGGATTCTTCTTGCACGGAAGTCATAATCTCGTCATCATTTAGCATTTGAAATCCACAGTCTTCGGCATCGCATGCCATCCAAGTTTCTACATCAACAAAAGAGCACGTATACACCCCTCACTTGGAAACAAACTGACCTAATATTCCGTGCAGATGTTTACCAAATCACACAACTGAAATTCCCCAAATATCCATCACCTTGTGTTTCCCCGTCACTTTTGGTCTCACGCGAAACTGGTGGGCATTGTTCTGTTCGAAAACGTATCCGGACTTGGGTCCGGATATTTGACGCTCCGGATAATAAACGTTCGGATAAACGACGTTCTACTGTATACGAAATTTGTACCCTACAGGACGCCGTTCCCCTTACAAAGACATTCGAACATAAAATAACATTTCTCCAATATACTGAGTGCAATGTAAAATTGTCAATATTTTAGATAAAATATATGAAAAGAATTAATGGGATATCCATAATTCTATCAGGTTAATAATATGAAGTCATTTTATATCCATATACACTGCTTATTATAAATTAAGGAAAAATCCCCAAAATGACGATAACTCAAAAAGTTATGCGCAGAAATTAATGAAACTCTTATACACGTTATACAACACTTAGGAAGGTATAAAAAAAAGCAACGTGGAAAGCCACGCGATAGAAGTGAAACCTCTTTGGCGACGTTGGCCGTAAATGCAGGAATAGATCTTATTATATTAAACTGCTGGGAGAACTTACATCAAATAAAATTCGAACTTCATTCATTGTGTGAAAATAATATTTTTATTCAATTTTCTGGCATTTTCCAAGAAAGACGCAATAGGTGTATGGTAACTGAAGTAGGATATAAAAATCCTTGATTGTAGTCAATCAAGAAAACGTGAGAAACTGCATCAATCGTGGTTCCTTATATTTGTTGTTCCTTCTGTAGAACCAGTATTCATTGTCAAATTCAGTGTCCGTTTCAAGAATTCAATGAGTGGCTTTGCTTCTTCTGAAGCAAAATTAACATTAAAGTCTCCAGTTAAGATAATCGGCTTTTAATCATCATCGGATCCAATGATTGCAGCAGCCTCTGGTGTGTACAGCACTAAAACTTTATGGATGAAGATGATAACAGCTGCGACAGAACTACTTGGTGATATATAGACTTTCGACTGGACTTGCTGCTAGTTTTCCTTTTTTTTTTCTTTCACGAAATTCGTTTCATCTTTTTGCATTTATTCTAGGCATTTAGACTAGAATTAATTTTAATTCAACGGAAATAAAAATTAATAATGTAAACTTAATGCATCACTCACAGAAGTCACTGTGTTTGCTTACAAGACGCTATCCGTAGCGATTCTGGCGCGGACGTTAGTGACATATACATAATGCCCCAGACACTCACCTAATGGGAAGAGCCATATAATGGTAAGATTTTGGGCGCGTTTATTCGTTGAAAACTGCATGTTTATTATATAAAAACTACGAAAATACGCCACAGGAGTTCGTTACCGAGTAGCAAGGGTACCCACTTAATATCTCCAATACATAAGAGCCTTTCGTCGAAGCAGCAAGATGCCACACACTTCATACCTCTAATGCAATTCCCCCTCAGCAATCGTCCAACTTTTTCAAGGATATGACGCAAGTCACGTGGTGTCCTTGCTCTCTTTTCCTCCCACTCGCTATCTCCTCACCTTGAGGACGATTTGGGGGAGGGGGGAAATCACTACTTCCTTTCGTTTTTTCCCTGTTACGCAAAACTGGGCAAATTTCCTACTCACTCTCGCGCCTAAAGGAGTTTCACTTAAAAAATCAACAGATAATTATGGTGTTATAGAAATTAGCATATGTATACAATGAACAAATTGGATGTGTCCGTTTGGTATAGGAAAAGAAAATTTAATGTGGGGTATAATCCCCCCCCCCCGAGAAGCATTACAGCGATGTGCGATGCTCTCAATTATGCGGTGTATTAATGTTGTAGAAAGGATGAGCCAATTCTCTTCAAAGACAGTAAAGCGTGCCTCGAGATCTAGGAGGGGAAATGAGAGCAGCTACACGTCGTCCTAGAGCGTCCCAAACATGCTCGATAGTGTTAAGGTCCGGTGATCGAGCTGGCCACTGCATGCGCTGAATTGTTTCCCGATCAAGATAAGCATCCACAATGCGAACATTGTGTAGTCTCGCATTATCATCCTGCAGCACGAAAATATCACCTATTGCCCCGGCATAAGTGTGCACATAAACATCCAGGATGTCATCTCTGTAGGTGTGAGCATTAACATTTCCACGGGAAAAGACATTTTCTGAGCGTCCACCAAATAGATACCTCCCCAGACACTGCCTAATCCGTATGCATCTCTTTCACGGATATGTCATGGATGAAAACGAGTTCCAGGTTTTCTACAAGTGAAAATAGGCCTACTATCGCTTTCGAGACTAAACATAGACTCATTCGTAAAGAGAATAGCCCTCAATTGATCACGCGTCCAGTGGACATGCCCACTGCAAGCGTTTCCGCCTATGGTGTGACGTGAATGGGACGCAAATGGTCTGGTCGTCTCGCATAAAGACCACGTTTGTGAAGCCTTTGGAGCATGGTTAACCTTGATACCAGTTTTTCCAGAGTTTATAGCGAGGGAGGATCTGAGTTCAGCCGGAGTTGTGGTTCTATTCCTTCGTGCGCTTGATGGCAAATATCGATCATTGGTACTTATGGTAGCACGTGGCCGTCCTTGGCTGAACCTCCTGTATGCCGAATCCATGATTAGAAATTGTTGCCGAAGTCTATGTATCACAGACGAACTCACATTCAGCCATCTAGTCACTTCTATCTGACTTTGTCCTGCCTCTAGTCCCCCAACAGCTCGCCATCACAGTTCTTCGGTCAAATGATGTCTGGAGGTTGTTACAATTTCGCTATGCTAGATATCTAATCCCAGACACGGAGCGACAATTGCCACCTTGTTCTGAGACATTCATTATTATGCTCTTCGTAAATGGCGTATTCAGATTGTTTCCCCTTTATTTTGCATAATGTAATATCGTTCGGTTCCTTTTACCAGAGCCGATGTTCTCTATAAAAGAGCCTAAATGCAAAAAAAAAAAAAAAACATTCGGGATTGCTAAATTTTTTTTGTAAGGTATAAAAAAAATCAGTAACGAATATATATTTCTAATGCATGTTTGTTCAATGCCTGATATTCTTTTTTTCTAAAACATTAATTACACCAGAAAAATAATTTTTAGCGCGTTTTTCACGTAGTGGAACAAAAGCGCTATTAGGACGCAAATTTCGTCTTCGTTCCATATTTTGTCGTACCTTTTTCTCAGCCAATAGGCAACCAATTAATTGACCTCGGGTTTTCGGCATTTGGTCGCATTTGTGCCCTAGATGAGCCGAATCATATTTAAATTTTCCCGAATTTTCCTACAAATTTTCCTGAATTTCGCTAGTTTTTGCTTTTTTTTAGTGCTGTTACAGATTTGTGTCTATTTCTTTTCAGCTCAATAGTAGTACATTTATAGGAGTGGTACAGTAACACACACACTACTTTCTGTTAGTAAAAAGTTCATTAGTTGCATTATTGTAAAATACAACATGTGAAAAACGCGCTAAAATTACTTGGCCATGCCAATGATTGATATCTTGTCCCCCCCCCCCCCCCAATTTTTTTTGATAATATTATAGAGCATGCTTGTTTGAAGTGCTTGTTTGAAGAATGAAAATATTTCAATTTACACATTTTTATTTTAAAAAAAATAAATTTATGCACAACTGCATTAATTTTCGATATAATTGAAGAGTTTGAAAGAAGATTCCAAGATTTTCGAAAAAACGAAGAGTACTTCAATATATTTTCTACCCCGTTTTCTCTAGAAATAAATTAACTTCAAATGGAATGCATTGAACTGCAAAGGGACATTCAACTGAAAAAAAAAATAGATCAAAAATCACTGACAAACATCTTGAAAATGCATTAAGAATTTGTAACTTCGTCTATTGAACCCGATATCGATTTGATTGTTCAACACAAACGCAAATTCATTCATTTAATTAACTTGATTTTTTTCCATCTTAATTAAATCTAAACTAAATGAAACGAAACTTTTAAAAATCTATACAAATAAATAAAATTGAAGTGTCTGTTTGTAATTTCAAATTAGCAGGCTTTTTTACTAAATGCATTTTAAGGTATATATGGTACTTATATCAAAAAATCAATTTTTAAAATTTGTGTCTGTTTTTCTGTATGTCTGTCGGTCGGTCTGTTTGTTCCGGCTAATCTCGGAAACGGTTGGTCTGATTTTAAAAATTCTTTCACGAATGGAAAGCTACATTATCAGCGAGTAACATAAGGCATATTTTATCTCCATATTCCAACGGGAACTATGTGGGTAAAACCGTGGGACGTTGCTGAATCCCCGCCAAGTTGGCGCAAGATTATAAATTTAGTCAATAATGGAAACTTTAATAAAAATTTTCTCACATTTGTAACAAATAACTGAAACATAGTGTAATTTAGCATCTTTACAAAAAGCAATTTTTAAATGGTTTTTTATTAAACGTCTAACGTTTATTACGTTACGTTTGTTAAATGTCAAACTCAAACTTTGAGAAATATCGCAAAGTTGGCTAAGAAGTTCTCTATTCCGACAATCCCAGATATTTTAATGCAAATTTTCTCCCACTTTTTAAAGAGGGAAACGAAATAAAGTTTTAGCTAATTGCGCGCGTGACATTGAAAATTCTATGGTAATATTAATTGACAGTTTCATAAAAAGTTTTGATTCATCGAATATTTATTACTTTGAATTTTTTTTAAACCTAATTATACAATATTCATATTTTTCACAAAATTTTTCACTTATACTGAGCCTAGATATTTTACATGGAGGTTTTACTCTGAAGATATACTAGATATTACTATGGGGGAAGCCATACAATGTTACTCGCCGAATAAAATTAGGGAGCTTTACACAATACTTATTTCATTTTCGGTCTTTCTAATCCTCAAACCCTTTGGAATAAGTACAAAGACTACATGGCAGAAGATATTTTATGACGATTGCAGCAAGTACAAGCAAATATGCCTTTCAATGAACACATCTACAACGAAACGCAATAAAGGTTTTCAGAATAGTTGGGAAGAAGCTAAATGATTTTGGAATAATTAGTCCTAGAGGCGTCGACTGAAATGGCTTCAATAATGAAATTGCTTGAGAATTAAATTACGATTTTATAGCATTGCAACATCAAGTAACAGAATTTTCCCCTCAATTAACTCCAGAACAAAGTCACGTTGTCCAACAAGTGTTACGCGAAATAGAATCCGGCAGTGGTGCACTTTTTTTTCTCGACGCCCCTGGAGGAACAAGAAAAGCGTTTTTGCTAAACTTATTATTAATGACCACCAGAAAAACCTAGAAGATAGCAGTTGCTGTGGCTTCTTCTGGTACAGCCGCGACTTTACTGACCAATGGTCGTACTGCACATTCCGTTTTAAAATTATTGCTTAATCTTGCATTTGGAGATTCACTCATCTGAAATTTCAGAAAAAATAGCTCTCAAGGCAGGATGCTTCCACAATGTAAGCTTTTAGTGTGGGATGAAAATACGATGTCTCACAAGAAAGCTATAGAAGCGTTAAATCGGACTCT
The DNA here is from genome assembly GCA_019973975.1 of Trichonephila clavata. NCBI lineage: Eukaryota > Metazoa > Arthropoda > Arachnida > Araneae > Nephilidae > Trichonephila > Trichonephila clavata. Next base: position 58,825 of record BMAO01001937.1, read on the forward strand.
TCAGGATGTACGAGATAGTACAGATATTATAGGAGGAATGGTAGCTTTATTATATATTGGCTGATGAATTTTGAAAAACTCTCCCTGCAATCCAGAGGGGGTACACTGGCAGATGAAATCAGCCTCTATTAAATCATCAAGCTTATGGGCAAAAGTTGAAAAATTCAGTCTGAAAACGAATTTGAGAGTGCATCTTCATAATGACGTAGATTCGGAGCATTATGCAGAGACGCAATTGAAAATCGGTAATGGATGTTTGGACGCAGGTGCTGGAGGTTATATTTTACTTTCAGAGAATTTTGTAATGTAGAAGAAAATGATGTAAATCTTATTGCTCAAATTAATCCGGACTTGCAACAAAATTCAAATTGGGATCAGTGGTTGCGCGCAAGATCAATATTGACGCCTAACAATGACACTGTCCATAAAATCAACATTGAAAATTTAGACAACGTGCGGAGAAGGGGGGAAATGAAGAAATATTTATCAATGAATACAATCATGGATAAAGAACAAAGTACTTCATATCCCACGGAGCTCTTAAATTCACTTGAACTTTCGGGGGTACCCTCACATAAACTTCAATTAAAACTAAATGTACCAGTTACACTTATGCAAAATTTCGATGCTCCTCGACTATGTAAAGGAACGAGGCTTTGGATCACAAAACTGAAGCAGAATATACTTGGTGCCAATATCTTAACATATGTCATGAAAAGGGATAGTGTTATCATACCTCGAATTCCAAGTATCCCCACTGACCTACCGTTTCAATTCAAACGAGTTCAATTTCCCCAGTTTTACTGTTGCTATTAACAAAGCTAACATTTCAGGTAGCAGGGGTGCATTTGGAAAAGCAATGTTTTCCCCTTGGCCTGTATGTAGCCTGATTGGTGTGTCCAATGCCCAAATCTTCACATATTTGCAACTGACGGAAGAACATAAAAAATGGTATACAGTAGCATCTTAGAATAATATTCTGTTTTGATCTCTTTTATAGAGCAATTATATATTAAACGTAGATACTTTCGATTTTAAAAAATATTAATAGTTTAAGTTATTGAATTTTTGTTGTTAATATAATAAATTACGTTTTCAGTTTTTTTAAACTAAGCTCAATTTTAGAATTTTTAAATTTTATTGGTTCCAGTCAAGCAATAAAAAAATTGCCGTATTATATTATTTACTTTCTAATGATAATGATTGCGACTTTGACAGAGTTATTTAAAGACATCAACGCGAGCAGAGCCGCGGGTAAAAGCTAGTTAATTTATAAATTTAATACAATGAAGTGAAATTTTTTCATAGTAAAAAGATTTATCTTGTAAAAAAATAATTAGCAAAAATAAATAAAAGTTTATGAGGCAATTTTTCTACAGACAAAAACACATTAAAGTGGAAAAAATAATAATTAAAAAAAGAATAAATTTAAATTTGCACAGTTTTAGCTATAAAAATTCATTTAGGACCGCTGTCTTTCATTGCAGAACAATTATTAAAAATGAACAACAAAAAAGAATTCTAGCTGGAAAAAAAATGTGAAATACGAAAAATCATCTCTTCAGACAATTACTTAGTTTTGAAACTAGCATTTTGCCATTGTAGCAGAAGATAGGATTATTAATTAAAATGGATTATCAATGAAAGGTAATAAATTTTTATAAATTTAAATGGCAATTTATTCGATAAATTACATTAGAACATTTTGCAGAAAATCCCTCTCTCTCTCATTTAGGTACTATTTTATGTGCACTAATTAAATGTTCAGAAACTCCTCTAGTATATTTTTGTGTGGAAGTCGAAAGTTTGTGAATTTTTGAAGTGAAAACTTCTTTAGCGGCGTTGGGCACTCTTTGGTAGGGGAAAATCTTATGGGTTCGCGTCACCGACATGCTCTGACTGGCGCACGCGCAGTGTACTGTTCGCTTTAGACACTTTTTGGATGGGTGAAATCTCGTGCGTTCGCGTCACCGACATGCTTATAGCAGTATATCTGTAGCTATACAGCTGACGTATAGTGCCGTGTATATCTTATAAGTGAAATTCAATGGATTTAGTGAAAAGTTCAATGTGTATATACTGTGCACTGCTCGTTGCGATTCCGAGAATGGGCAATACATATTAATGGTTGCCGTTTATATTTCGCCTGGAAAATCTATGAGACAGATGCAACAATTTTTATTCGAAAATTTGATGATTTATACAAAAGAAGGTTCTGAAATACTCGAAAAAAGATTTGGCGAAAAATATGATAATGTACCGATGATTTTAAGTGGAGACTTCAATATTAACTCTGCAGATGATAAAAATCTACCACTAATTGATTTTCTAAATGAAACACTTAATTTAAATATGCCCAATGATCGTAAACTCAGTACTACAAAATATAAAACGACGATCGATGCGGTTTTTACGCGAAACTTGGATAAATTTGAATCAAACATTTTCCTTTCTTACTTTAGTTACCATAAGCCTATTGTATCTTTTTTAGAACAAAATGAAATAATTGAAAGTACAAAAAGTCTAAGTATTGTTGAAATTAACGATGACAATGATGCGAACAATTAAAATAATGTTAAAAATCAAGTATATTGAAATTTAAGTAAATACAAATACTATCCATAAATAATATGATTGTATATTAATTGTTATTTCAATTGAATTGTATTTATATTTTGTCATGATCTTGTACAGCCCGTAATATATTTGAATTATAAAAAACCATATAAACATGCATTTAGTTGTTGCTCGGAGTGTCAATAGATGGGAAAACCAGATTGATGTTGATAATTTTAATTCAAACATTATGAAACTTCAAATTTTAATACTAAAAGTTCTAAGTTTTCACTTCTATCGGCAGTCTCTATTTTCTCTATTCTATCGGCAGAAGAGTCTACCAATTTTTAAATTTTTTTTTTACTATTTAAGTAAGGGCTTAGGTTTATATACAGATCCACCAATCTCGGGGAAAAAATAGTTTAAGAAACACCGATTTTTTTGGTGCAAGTTTGATATCTACGCGCCAAGATGGGCGATAACATTACAATAAGGTTACCTTGATATATTTTATCGTCAGGCAGTGTGGTTGCCATGGGGATAATGTATATCAGTGTTAATTTTTATTGGTTTTTTTCCCGTGGTAACCCTATTAATTTCAGATGATTATATAAATCGATTTCTTTAAGAAATTAACCATTTGCATTTGTTCTTATCTGCTCCAGTCTTCTGCTGTATTTTGTGCTATTTTCAAATATGGGTATTTCTAATATCATTGATGAGTACCCGGATTTTTTTTTTTTTTTTTTAAAATGAGTGCTGTGCTTTTAATTTTTGCTATAAATTGTATATTTTCACTTTATTTTACTTTTTAAAAATGCTTTTTTGAATGTTCGATAATATTCATTGACGGAACTTGCAGTTTTTCGAATATTGCAAGTTTTTGGCACTTTTTAATTGATATCCATTATTAATTTTAATATATATTATGTGATTATTTTATTGGTAGTCTATACTAATACTCGTAAAAGTAAGAGTTTGTGTGTTTCAGCTGTTCCAGCGAAATTAAGCAACCCAGAAGTATGAAACTTGGCATGTAGAAGCTATAGGTCGTTATGCTATTAACCTCGAAGAGTTTTTTTCGAAATTCGCTTTGGATTTTTTTAAAATTTAATTTTTAAGCGATTTTTCAGCTAAATCTGTACTAATCAGAGAAAAGTTTGTGTGTTTCAGTTGTTCCGGCTAAATTCAGCAACTCAGAAGTTTGAAACTTGGCATGTGTAGAAGCTATAGGTCGTTATGCTATTAACCTCGAAGAGTTTTTTTTGAAATTCACTTTAGATTTTTTTAAAATCCAATTTTTATGCGATTTTTCAGTTAAATGGAGATATGACGTCATCAGCCATGCCAAGTCTTAACTTTGCGAAAATTAATGTTTCGAACTGTTTTGGGGGGAACTTTAGCACATTTTATAGTAAATTTACTTATTTATGGTTGTATTTATTCGTTTTTTAACTCTTAGTGGAGGAATTACATTTGTTTTTCGAAAAAATCATCCTAAAAAAATGTTTTTTCTAAAATTTATTTTTTTGATTGGCAACACTAATTTGATAACAATAGATAACAGTTGGAAGATGCATTGGTTTTCCATCTAAGCCTATTATGTATTTTTTCAATAACTAAATTAAATTCGTTTAGTTTACACTTTTGTTTTGCTTATATTTTGAATGATTATTCCGAACCATTTCTGGGTTTAGATTTAATTTTGTTGTTTCTTTTTCAGCTTAAAAATTTCTGATTTGTGTGTAGTCAATTGTATTTCTATTCTAATTTCTGTTTTGGTTTAAGGCAGCGTCACATTTATTATTCTTTTTTCATTTTTACCTTTACATGTATTCATTTGATTCTTCTGTATTGTTTCCGGTTTTAGATTAAACTTTGTCATTTATCTTCCAGAGAAAATTTCTGATTTTTTTTTTTCTTCTTGTGGTCAGAGGTTTTATGTTATAATTTTTATTTTACAATAATTCTAAATTGAATTGGTTTAATATGCATTTTTATCGTTTTCAGTTGTTAATGTTGATTGTTTAGATGTTTGTTTAAATGTTGTAATTACTATTTTAGGTTAAGTGCCACGTTTATTTTATGAACTACCATTAGAGGTAATTATTTTCAATTGTTAATGTTGATTAATATGTTGTTCTAAACAATGACCCAAGTATATGAGCTGTTGAATTTTAGGTATGATACATTCCCTTGCCAAGTTGTCCCAAATGATGGTGATGGCTCCTGTCTCTTCAGTTCAATTTCTTATTTGTTGTGTGCAATCCAGTATTATTGTTCGATGGGCTGTTCATTTGTTATCAACAACTGGAATAGATTTAAGGTATTTACACTTGATCATGAATTGAACAACTACTCATCTGGCGAAGCGTATAAAACTGCCATGTTGAACCCTAGGACTTACTGTTCCGCTTCTGAGTTACAGGCTGTCTGAACTCTGTTCTTTCGGTTTCCATATTTTTCATAAGGGATATCTCTTTGCTGTATTTTGGTGAAAATTTTCAAACTGTTAAAAACATGAGGTTGAGTGGCAAAAACTTGGAGTGGTGGACACTGATGCCTATGTGTTTGTTTCTTCTTATAATGAATCGAAATTTTTGAAAGCAACACTTAAGTCATAAGAAATTCTTAAGCTGGGAAAGAAATGACTATATTAAATCTAAAACCAGAAACAGTACAGAAGAATCAAATGTATACATATAAAGGTCAAAATGAAAATAAAATAATAAACCTGGCACAGCCTTAAATCAAAATAGGTATTACAATATGAATACAATTGACTACATACAAAATAAATCAAAAATTTTTAAGCTGAAAATAAATAACAGAATTGAATCTAAACCCAGAAATGGTTCGGAATAATCATACCAAAAATAAGGTTAAACAATGTATATTAAACTAATTTAGTTATTGAAAAAATATATAACATGTTTAGCTGGAAGACCGATGCATCTTCCTATCAGAATACAGTCTTAACCGTTTGGGTCCTAAGCAGTAATAACAAAGATTCTTGCGTGTTTTTATACTTCAAAAAAATTAGTCAGATTTTTTTTGGTGGATATAGCGTGATTTGCTTAGTGCCAATTTGGCTGTGGTGATGCTAATACGTAAGAATACAAAGGCCAGAGCGGCGTAAGGCGTGGGCGGTGTGGGCCACTGCCCACGGCCTCACGGTTCATAGGGCCTCGCGCCTCAAAGCCGCAATAAATTAAACGAAAAGTAAGCAACAGTCACCACAGGGTTTTTTATAATTAATAAATTTGAAAATTCTCAACTATATCTCTTTTTTACTATAAGATACAGAAAAATTGATATATCGGCTTTTTTTAAAAAATATATTCTATTTATCGGTGCATGAAATCATATGAATAAATAATTCGTGAAAATATTGTTTTCCATTTTCTTCTATTAAAAATTTCTCAACTTTGTCGTTTCCGCTTTATTCGTTCATATTTAGTCTGGCAAAATTAGCTGGAGTTAAGCTGCTATCGCGCGGAGAGTCCCCGGTCAGAGACGGGACATAGTTCAGGACTTCCCATCATTAGAAAGCCAATTAAAGCATCGCATGCAGGTGCAGTCTTGCTTCATGTTTCTAAATCATATTATAAATTTTAAAAATACTTGATATGTGAACAAATAATAGTGGTACTCGGCATTTTTCATAATTTATCAATCATGTCAGACTTAGGCACTAAGAGAGATAGCGATAAAGGGAGAAAATGGAAATCAGGTGCAGCAAAAAGGGAAAAAAAGAGGAAAGAGCTATATCCAACCAGGTTTTAAGTTCAGGTATGATGGAATTTCTCGATCAGACTGAATCTGGCAGTACAGAATCAAACTGGTCGGTTCCTTTGACTTCTCAACAACATTTATCCGTATCCGAGTCTCCGTTGAATTTGGAAGTTACGCAAAATGCACCGACTATTGATACAGAACGACGAAAATGGAAAGGAGAAATAGGTTCAAAAGTTTGACAATCATAACCTGACGTTGTAATTTCTGTGTTCATGTTGAGTAACATAAGTTATCACTCAAGAAGAAGAGATTGAGGTTAGTTCTTCGTCTGTGAACAGAGATGCCAGTGACGTAGTGAAACAAGCATTTCCTATGACAGATGCTCACCGGTCATGATATCGTTCAAAGTGGCTCACGCAGCAGTTAAATAGCAATGATGAATATTATCCTAAAGATGATGACCATAGACACTTTTCCAATTTTCATCTCTCAAGAAAACTAAATAATGGGGCAAATCAACGTCGTCGCTGTGGTTGGTTTATTCAAGTTCTAAAAGTAAAATTTTTTGTTTTCCATGCAGGTTATTTGGCGATTCACAAATTCAGATGGTACAGGAAGGGTGTTGTGATTGGCAACACTTCAGTAGTATTTTACACAGACATGGGAATACTGAAGAACATATGGCCTGTAAGTTCCAATAGTTAACATTGGAGAAGGGAATAAAAAAAAGTTCGGAAAAATATTAGATTGAGAAAAAGAAAGGCAAATTCTTGAATCTCAAAAACATTGGTATAATTTGTTTGAGAGATTAATTGATACCATAAATTTCTTAGCCTCTCATAATCTGGCGTTTAGAGGTCACAGAGAATCTATAAGAACAGACGAAGACACTAAGAATTCTGGAAACTTCATAGACCTATTTGAATTGATATCTAAAAATGATCCTACGTTACGGGAACACATAAATCGCATTAATAATAACCAACGTGCTAACCATTATCAAGGCCACGATATTCAAAATGAATTGATCACAATCATGTCAAATGCAATTACCAGTGAAGAGAATGATAGGATAAAAAAGGCAAAATATTATTCTTTTTTACTCAAATGCATTAGAGACTGTAGTAGATTTTAACAAATTGTCGGTCATCTTAAGATATTGTAGTACATCAACTGGAAGTACAGAAGAAAATTTGATCTGATTTTTTGCTGTCACTGAAATGACAGGAGAATATTTGACCAATGCAATACTGGGAGGACCAGAATAATGGCTTAGATATTCAGAACTGTCGTGGGCAAGGATACGACAAAGGTGCAAATATGGTAGACATAAATAGTGGAGTTAAAACTCGAATAGTAAATATAAATCCCAGGCATTTTTCACACCTTGCGGTTGTCAAAGCTGGAATCTGTTATTGATAAACGCAGCTAATTCGTCAGTAGCAACAGAAACATTTTTTGGTTTTATTTAGAAGATTTTTTTTGTTGCTATTTTCAAGTTTCAGCAAACGCTGGAAAATTATCAAAGAAAAATTAAAGCTTACAAGTAAGCCTTTATCAGACACAAGGTGGGAAAGCAGAATCGAGGCGGTGAAGGCCGCATTATTATAATTTGAGGATGTTGTTGAATACATAGAAAACTTTAAAAACAAAACGGATCAATCCGACACACTCGGTGATTACGATTCCGTTTTAAATGAAATGTCTAGTTTGGAATTTATCGTATCATCACATGTATGGTATGAGTTATTAACGCGTGTCAATACCATAAGCAAATCATGGTATTGTACAAGCTCAATTTATGCATTACTCTTGAACATTTGCGCACATTTTGTAGCTGGATCAAAGAGTATCGACAAACTGGATTCAAAAGATGCTTGTGTGATGCTCGTTAGTTTATTGAGTAAAGCAGTTATGATATGCCAAAAGATTTTAAAAATAAAAGGGAAAGAATATTTGATTATGAAGGCGGTGTGTGTGTGTGTGATCAACCTATAGAGTTCGTCAAAAGCCGGTATGAAACAGATTTATTTAATACCATGATTGATTCTATGATAAGCAATATTGGTTCAAGATTTATATCTTTAAATCATTTGAAAATTTTGTTTTTCTCTATGACTTAACCAAGTTTAAAAATATTCCAAAAGAGCAAATATTGAAAATCTCTCAAGATTAACACACAGTCCTGCAAGTGGGTGAGAACAGTGACTTCCAACCTTATGAATTTTAGGAAGAATTACAAGATACGATCCCAAAATTCTCCCAATACCATTACAGACGTGAAACATCTGCTCCAATATGTCATAAAGTACACAATTTGAAAGAAATTTCCTTAAATATTTACATTGTCTTTCGAATTTTGTTAACAATACCAGTAAGTATACCGCTTCTGCTGAGACGAGCTTTACTAAATCAAAACTGATAAAAAAATTTTTTACGAAATTCAATGGATTAGGAATGACTTTCAGCTTTGGCAGTTTTATGTATTGAAGCAAATATAGCATCTAAGATAAATTACGAACCAATCATTAAGGATTTCAGCACTAAAAGTAGAAAATTTCCCTTTTTTTCATTATTGTTTAATGTGCCAAAGAAAGATGGTTAAAATTTTTGGTTTTTCTTCATGAATAAAAATTGTTTTTTTAAAATTTTATTAACCCTTTTTTACGCCACCAGAGGGCCTCGCGAAATGTATCTTGCCCACATTAAGTTCAGGTCTCGCGCCGCCCCTGACAAAGGCCAATATAAATTTTTATTTATATATGAGGTTTTCTTTTTTTTTAAAACTGAAATTAGTGATACTATCAATATACAGTTGTACTTAGGCTATGTATAGCGTGAAACTAAGTCATCACCTGAATATCAGTACATTTCAGCAGTACTTCCAACTGCATAGCATGACCATTTGTCAAAAAAATAAGAATTTATGTATTGTCGCAACCTTTGATGGCATTATATGAAACGAAGCACGTGGTTGCCAATTCAGTGCGGACAACACATAAGAAATCGCAGTTGTCAACTTGACAAGTTATTAATAGAGTTGGCAATTGTTGCAATAATACATAAGTACCAAAAAATCTTCCTATGATATTTCAGTTCTTGTATATTATCGCAACCTATTAGAGACATTACATGAAACAAAACACATGGTTGCCAATTTAATGCGTACAACACATGTGAAATCAGCGTTGCCAACTTGGCGAGTAATTTTGAACAGTGGCATTGTGGTCAATAAAATCTTAAGTACGTACATTTCCTTCTGTTGAAAAAAGGTACTGCTTTTCCTGATACGTATTAGAGTCACAGCAGTCAAAGTGGCTCTTTTTTCACCAAAAATTCCATATTTTTCCATTGTAACAAAAAAAGTATAAAAATGCACCTGAAGAAAATGACACTCACTTAAAACTAATTGAGATCAATAGATTGTCAATATTGTGATTTTAAGTTAGAATTTCTATTCACGTATAAGATTTTGCTTATGGTAGTTTCATGAAATCGTTATTTATCTTTTGGTTTGAATTAATGTTATAATTTCTATACTATGTGTGGTTACTTTTATATTTATTTGTTTCTTTTATTTCAATTTTAAATGGCCGAGTGGTCTAGGCATCGGATCATGGCTAGCGTGTTATGAGTTCGATCCTGGTACCACTAGAGATCCGCCGTGTAGGGGAGCGATGCACGTTAAATCTGTCGAGAGCTCAAACGTCCTCCCGTAGGTGTGGTGTGGTAGTTAGGAGAGGGGGTGCCAGCTCAGGTGTCGTCCGCGTCACTTGACCATGGTTCAAAATTACGCGGACCGTCGCCAAAATCCCTCGTGTTGCTAATCAGTGCGACGTTAATATTCTCTCTCTCTTTCAATTTTAAATATTTAAGATTTTCTGTTATGTGTTTTTTGTTGTTGTTCAAAATTGTTTATGGCAATTTTATCAAAATTAAGGCTTACTTTTTCTGTTTTAGATAATGCTTTAATTTAAACGAGATGTTATAATTCCTATTTCAGTGTCACAGTTTTATTTTTCTGAACTATCCTTTTCTTGCGTATCATTGTTGGTACAGTAATTATGTGATACAAAGACTCAAAAGTCTATTTTTCAGCCGAACAATAATTTTTGAGACTTTTTGTAAACAGAATCATAGATCATTACCTATTCATGACACAAATATCAAAGGTTTTTTTTTTAGAATCAATGAAACTACACCTTCACTTCTTACCAGAATTTTTTTTTGTCATGTCCATTTGTTAAAAAAAAAAACATCTGTTAGAAAAATTATGGATGAACACGGAATCTATAGATACGATTAAATGCTCAAAGTAATTTTCCTTCTGACAATCAGTTCTTCATGCTGATTGTATATATACACATGCATTGTATACATTTTTTACATATAAATGTTACATGTTTTACATACCTATGTCAATTTCTGTCGTTGAAGATAAATATTCATCCTTCCTAATAATAATTCTTCCTTCATCGGCATATTCAATATTTTGTTCAATGTAGAAAATATTGCTCAAATTTTGTATAACAGAAAGAAAATTACACTGAATTCAAACTAATTGCTATTGAAATGTTGGTAATATCGTGAAGATAATGCTTCCTATTTATGAGAAACCAGAATGTACCATGTTTTTTTTTTTGTGTATCGCTGTTATTTGCCTTTTGGTTCCTACGACCGAAAATAACTCATTTTTGTTTTAAATGAAAAAAATCATAATTTTTTTTTTTTTTACAAAAAGCTATTTGCTGAAACTATGATAAGGTGATCTTGAAATAATATTTTCTTTTGAATTCCATTTTGACCAGATTTTTCGTCATTGCTTAACTTTGCTTCTGGCAATCTTGCAAATCAGAAAACTGTTTCATTTGTGATCGTAAAAATGTTTGCACAGAAAAAGGACGCACCTTGAAAAGATTTTCTCATATTTCCCTCTGGATTTCTTTAAAATTCAGTGTTGAAATGATTTTACGTCTCATGCTATCATGGTTTAACGTTGCTTCTGATAATCTGTTCCTCACATAGTTTCTTGGAGATCATATGCATATTTTATGTTATACTGTCCATATACGATATGTATATTTTAATTGTCATTATAGTTATTTATCATTGTATGTGCTCATTCTTTTGCTCTTTGCAATCAAATAATTAATTTTTTAGCAACATGGTCCATTATTTGTTTCATTCAGTGCTGTTGTTGGTTCTGAACTATTTCAATGGGGACCTGTTTTAGGTAGATTTTGATTTTAGTTTATACTAATTAAATGTTTTTAGTATTGAATTACATCTAAATCTGTATATTAGATGTATTACAGAGATGTTAGATAGTATTTATATGAGATATGGGTGCAATGCTAATTTAATTTTTTTTCAGTTGAAGGCTTCCTAATATTTCTTATTTATGATAGCATTTAGTGAATCAGTTTATCATTAATTTTTTCTTTCAGTTCCATTTATTGCAGGTTATTTCACCCATAGTTCCCATAGCAGAAACTCACTGCTGCTATCACTTTTCTGTAATTTTTATTTATATTTGCATTCATTCATATCTATTTACTCTTTAGATTGATAATTTTCTCTCTTACATTGAAATATTTGTTTTTGTTTAATTATTATTTACTTTGAGGACATATTGCAATTTGCTTAAAATTATTTTTAATGTGAATATTCATTTGAAAAAAATATTTTTAATTTTTGGTTATACTATTTTTTATACAGGGTTTTACCCTCACTAAAAATTTTATAATTCTATAATAGATAAATATTTGTTTTTAAGACTTAACCCGTGCGAAGAACGGGCACATTTCAGCTAGTCTAATATAAAAAGGCAATTATTATTATATATAATAATCATATATAATATTCTTTATTTACAATAAGTATTTATTTTATATATTTTTATAAATATTACTACATGTTATATGTTATTTATTTATGATTATTATTTTGTTATTTATTTATAATTACTATGTTATATGAGTATTCCTGTATATAATTTTGGTGCTAGTTTGATATTCTGGGTCTACGCGCTTAGATGTTGTTTATGTTCGCCAAGATGGGTGATAACATTACAATATGGTTACCTTGATATTTTTAACTTCTGGCAATGTGGTTACCATGTGGATGACGTATACTAGAAATAATTTTTGGCTTTTTCTCGTGTTAACCCTATTAATTTCAAACGATTTTAATTCGATTTCTTTAACAATTTAGCCATTTTTGTTGCTTTTGCTCTATCTTGCAAAATAAAACAGTCTTCTGTATTTTGTGCTATTTCCGAATATGGATATTTCTAATATATTAAGTGAGTACTAGGATATTTTATTTTTTAAAGAATGAGTGCTGTATTTTTAATCATTGCTATAAATATATATTGCTCATTTTCAATTTATTTTACTTTTTAAAAATATTTTTTTTTTAATATTCCTTGTTCGATGAAATTCTTTGAAGGAACTTGCAGTTTTTGGAAAATTGCACGTTTGCAGTACTTTTTATTTGATATTCATTATGATTTTTAATATACATTATGTAATTTTCTTTTATAATCTAATATACAAGTATAAAATTCTCGTGTCACAGTGTTTGTAGCCAAACTCCTCCGAAACGACTTGACCAAATCTTACGAAATTTTGTGCGTATATTCAGTAGGTCTGAGAATAGGACGTAAACTATTTTTCATTCCGATATTACAATTAGTTAAAAATATATTAATTAAAAACCTTAAAGCACCTAATTGTTTTACTCCTGTGGGTTGTTTACTTGGCAGAACTTCCATTCCGTTTCGGCCGATCGGTGATCTGACGTTTCCACCATCTTAAAATTGCCATCCAATTTTTACTGTTGAAATCAGACAAAAAATAATTACAGAATCGGAAAGATCAGTTATTTCTCCACAATACGGTGTAATTCTTTTTGCAAAATAATGATATTTTCTATTTTTTAAGAATTTTTTAAAAAAGAGTTAAAACTGAGGCGTTTTTATGCAAATTATTTATGAACCGTTGCGTATGAATTTGTTTTCGTGTTATTAAAACGATATTCTACACTAAATAACTTCAAGCATTTCTCTTTTAGATCCAGTCATTTAAAAAATAAAATTCCCCCAATTTTTTTTTTAAAGATTTTTCAAAAAATACTCATTTTAACTTAACATTGAATAACTTTGTCATTTATGAAGATAATCGCACGAAACTTTATTTCCGTGTGTAAAAGAATATTATCCGTAATCTGTACGAAAATTTAAAAAATTGTGCTCAAAATTACGGATTTTAAAATTTTTTTTGTGATTTTCTTAAAAAACCGTTTTTGCGAGAAATAATTTAAACAGTATTTTTGTACATTTTTTTTAATTTAAAAGTACTTTATTTTTAAAATAATTTGTGAAGTTTGAAAGCATTAACTTAAAAATTATGCCCTAAAAAAATAATGAAAAATACACGATTTTACAGTTAGCCAAACCTTGGAGTCGAAAATAGTTTTGCGCAAAAGACCTTTGAACTGTTTAACTCATCTAACTCAAGGGTTACACTAAAAAGTTCTGCCTTAAACAGGAGGAAATCAGTAAATTTGGCGAGTAAAAAAAAAAATGCGAGTGAAAAAGTTATTTTTGCTTCAATTTTCGTCATTTTTTCTTTAGATAATTTTTAAAATTAAATCATTATAGATGTTAGATTAAGATGACAAAATGTATTCAATATATTTCTGAGACTCATTTAAAATATTTATCAGTATCAAAATTTTTGTTCTCTTTCACATAAAACTTATAGTTTACTTTAAAATAATGCCTAATGTATAAATCTTTTTTTGACATATAATTTCATAATAAAAACGCAAAATTTGCCCATTTCGAAATTTTTTTTTTTGAATTATTCAATTAAATACGCATAACTTCCTTAGAAAAAAATAAAAGCTATGTTCAAATAAAAAATTCTTCATTATTAATTGCGTGTTATTAATATATCAAAAATCACTAAATTGGCATGTCACAATTAATTGCTAAATGAATATTTTTGATCAATATTAGTATTAAATAATTAATTAATTTTGTTTTGTATTTTATGATTTCTTCTAAAATGAATAAATATAGATGAATTTAAATGAAAATGATTTTTAAAAAGTTCGTTGATCATTTGGAATCAGTGATTAAAAAAATAAAATGCCGAAAACTCTTTTTTTTTAAGAATTAAAAAAAAAAACTTTTTTTTTTTACAAAACAATGATATTTTGCATATTTTATGATTTTTTTCTAAAATGAATCAAAATCGTTAAGTTTAAATAAAAATGATTTTTAAAACTTTTAGAATCAATGATTTAAAAAATAAAAAGCCAAAAACTTTTTTGAACAAATTTTAACAAAACACTCAAAATACTTAAAACAATCATTTAATAATTTCTTCTTTTATAAAGATAATTGCATGAAACTTTTTTCCCGTGTGTCGAACATTTCAAAATATCCTCACAATTTTACTTCAAGATTTAAAATAGTAGTAAAATTTTGTAATTTGAAAAACTACTACTTTTCTGTCTTTTTTCAACATACAACTATTTTTAAAAAGGCTACATTTTCGTTTCCGGGGACTAAAAAATTGCAACGAAAGAATTGAAAAGTGAGTGAGTGATTTATAAATTCGCACTGTTCGCCTATTCGAGGGTTTTTAGCGACGGACCTCGAAATTTTCTACCGTGGTCAAGTGACGAGGACGACACCTAAGCTTTTACCCACCTCTCCTAAGTACCACACCACACCAACGCAAGAACAAATTTCGAAAAAGCGAGTTTTAATGTCATAGTTAAAGAAATCACTCACATCGCGCATACACACACATAAGTGCTATCGTCCTGAGGGAAACAGGAATTCCCATGGGGATTAAGTTATTCACTGGTAAAAGCCCGTGCAACGCCGGGCTAAGCGGAGAGGAAAGGAACAAAGAAATCAAAGTAATTTCGAAAAATAATATTGGAAGTGCTGAATTTGTGAAGAGAAGGGAAAATGTTAAGCGACAAAGCCATGACACGCACTCACGGGTCATGCACTCACATCGTACGCGTCAAACCCACACAAAAGTGCTGGCGTCAGAAAGAAAGGAGGAAATTAACATGGGGATTAAGTTATACCCTCGGTAAAAACCCGTGCAACGCCGGGCTGGGTCAGCTAGTGTAATATATAAAATTCTCGTGCCACAGTGTTTGTAGCCAAACTCCTCGAAAACGACTAGACCAAATCTTATGAAATTTTTGGCGTATATTCAGTAGGTCTGAGAATAGGATGTAAACTATTTTTCATTCCGATATTGCAATCAGTTGAGAAGATATTAATTAAAAACCTTAAAAGCCCTGTTTATAGTTTCGCTTGGCGTGGAAAATCGGTTTCGCGCCAGAAAAATACTACTCTGTCAGAGAAAAAAGAAAACCCAGACCCAGAGAAAAATTATAGAAGATAAATACATCACTGTCATTTAGGGAAGTTGTAAATAATATATTTCTGTTGAACTTTATTCCCTGTGAAAGAGTTTTATGATATTTCGAAAAGCACAGATGATTGAAGGATTATTCCGCCAAAATTTATTTATGTATCATCAATTTGCAGTGTTATAATTATTTATTCCCATTTTGCTCAAGATTGTTCTCATGTTCAGTTAATTAAGCGATCTCAAATAAATCAATAGTTTTCAAAGCGTGTCACGAGCTCTCACCAATAACAACTATTGGGTTTCCCGTATAAACCAATTCTGCATATTTTCAGACATTTTGAGTTCTTATTTATTATTTATTAGTTTATTTATTATTAAACGCCAATTGATAAAACTGTAATACTCAGTGCGCTCAAAATTTTCGGGAATCATTTTCAATGTAAAGAGAAAAGAATACGCATTTTATAATTGTGAAAGGTAGAGGTAAAATAATAAAAGAACAGATACATTATCAGTATACTGTTTTCTAGCATTAGGTACTTCAATTTGATCTATTTGTGTGTTTTGTACAGTAAATAATGCCAACAAGACGCAAAGGATCTGATTTAGGCCGTCGAATTACTAAATCTGCAGCCATGCGAAATAGAAGAGCTCAAAGAACAGACGAACAAATCTAACAGGATAATGAAGATATGCATGTGAATATGGCGCAGTTGCGTAAATCACAAGAGGTACGAGTTGAACAAAATTAACAAAGACGAGTAGAACAAAGACAAGCGCGTCGATTCCTATTTGACACACTTAGAGCAAATGACCAACAACGCCAACAAGTACATCGAGCATTTACATCCGATTCATTCCGGCGTCTAGCATTCGAGTATTAGCCCAATGTTAAATATTATGCTCATTCGAATGTGACAATTGGTGCTATGGAAAAGGAATCTCAGCATTGTAATGAGCTTAAATTTTAAAATGAGCCAGCCGGGATGTGTTGCGCGTCAGGAAAAGTGCAACTACCGGAAAGTGAAACACCACCTGAACCATTGAACGGTTTACTTATAGGTACAGATCCAGATTCTAACCTGTTCCTGAAGGCAATTCGAACATTCAATTCATGTTTCCAAATGGCATCGTTCGGAGCAACAGAAATAGTTAAAAATAATGCCGCAAATGGTCAACAATTTAATTCAACATTCAAAATCAAAGGCCAAGTTTATCACAAAGTGGGCTCATTGCTTCCAATGCCAAACGAACCACATAAATCTTTACAAATTTACCATCATTCCTCTTTCAGTCAGTCATATACCACATCCCCACACACTTACAATGAGTTAGTTATTTTTTATTTGACTCCCAAACTATTCACTAGAAATAATTTATTTGGCAAAACAACGTTTGCCGGGTCAGCTATATAGTATAATATAAAAATACAATTATTATTTTTGTGATAATCGTATAATATTCGTTATTTGTAATTGTTTTTTAATTATATTTCTTATAATTATTAAATATGTTATTTATAATTTTTATTTATTTATAAGTATTATTATGTTATTTATTTTTGATGTTGTTTCTTCATAATAATTTTTTTATTTATTTATAATTATTATGTTAAATGAGTATTCTTATGTACGCTTCTTATTACAATACCATGTGGTTACTCTTTTTTTATAATTACTATTAAATTATATTATATGATTATTATTATTATATAAAATAATTATTGTTAAATCATACTATATGAATATAAAAATAATAATTATTATATAATATTATATTAATAGTATATATAATAATTACTATAAAATTATATAAGATTACTTATTATGTATTGCATAATATACTATCAGTAAATATTTTTTTAGATTATATTGATATTCACTTTTTTATTAATCTTGGTTATTCTCTATCTCTTTCTACATTTTTCATTCGAAATAGATTTTACTGCATTTCAAAAGTTCTTTAAATTATTTTCCTGACTATCGCTTACCGCTCCGCCGTCCTCTTGGATTCCGTTCCAAAGACATGCGCTGCTTGGTGTGGTCAAGCAGTGTTTCGCGTAGACCCAGAATAACAAACTAGTTCCTTAACTTATTTTATCAATAATCGGACATAAGTTCAGTCATTTTAGTAATTCTTTCATTGCAATTAATGAATTAAAGTGACAAATACACAATGCTCATGATCTTGAATTATAGATGACAGCTTTCTCCAATTATTATAGCCACCTATAAATCGTGTAGATTGTTCATTTCCTCTATTTTTGGGAAGTTGTATACAAAAACAAATGCAGTCTTGTATTTTTTTAAAAATTAACCAGCCGCGAAGCTGGATTTCACCATTTGTGTCCTTTAAAAGTAGTAATTAAGGTATCCGGCTGGTTGCGTACACTTTTTTTTCTTTTTTTAAAAAATAGAGATATGTGGATTTTTTTTGTTGTTTTAGATTTTTTTAGTAGATTTAAAGAAAAATATGCTAAAATTAAGAAAAGAAAATTAAATTATTTTAACTAAAATGGGCAAAAATTGCCAAAAAATAACATAAACGCGGTCCATTCTGTACCAAAGGTTTATGAACAAATTTTCAGTTTTTTCATTCTGATGTGTTGCTATGTTATTCATTGTCGAAATGACCTTCAGGATAAGAGATATTTTAATTTTTACAAAACCTAGAGCACTTTATCTCAGTTACTATATGAAATTGCTTAAAAAAAACAGTGATTATATTCACATAAGGGACTGTAAATTTTGTAATAAAACAGCGATGGATAAATCTGAAGGTTAAAACACTTCTACTATTATACAGAACTTACACAAAAAATTTCAGTTAATTATCTTCAAAACCTTTTTAGCAATCGCTGACCCCGTTTGATTATTTTCAAAAAATCACATTTCGAGTAAAACGCGTTTTAAAGTGAGACATCTTGCTTAAAATAATGGTATCTGCTTTTACTAAAACACTTGTAGATTTTGTTTTATTGAACAGAAAATGATAAACTTGGTATTTTTATAAAGCTAATAAGATGGTCTGTAAAATAAAATCATAAAAAAATGTGTTCATTTTTGGCAAAATTTACAATTTTAGGGTAGTCGGATACCTTAAGTGGAAAATGTGTGTACATGTCCGGATTTTACACAAAACATTCTAAACTTATCAGTTATAATACTTGATCATGAACCTGTACCACTTATATTCACTTATAAGAACATGTTTGTTACTGTCATTTTCATCGTTACTTTTCTAATTCGATCAATACGATTCTTCAATGTATTTCACAGTTTCTAAATTTTTATTTCAAAACTGTGTAGCTTGTGTGGAGTTTTCTCCCCCAGTTAAAGCTTGAATTATAACTTCTAAAGTCGAAACAATTTCATAGCTAGAATTATTTCGTAACCAAGAAAATGGATGTACGAATGACTTCTTGAGAGAAATTTAGTTTTTCTTTTTTTTCCACTTCTAATTTTTTCTTTTTTGACACCCAGAGGAATTTTTCCTTGGCATGAATATGATTAGATCTAACAATGTTACAGATTTTATAGAATGAATTATTAAAATACTATAAAAATAATATGTGAAGTAAATGTTCATAAATGTACTCCCTTATGTTTATAATGCGTCACTCACTTACTCAAGACTGCAAATATATACTGTAAACTTCGTATATTTCCAAACCTGTTGATTGCTACAGTTAAATTTCTTTCTCTCTTCTTTTTATCCCGATTTTGGCCAGTGAGGAAGTGGTGCAATATGTGTTGTTGCCGCCCATCCGGTATAGTGGTTAGTGGCGCCAACTACGGTACCGTAGGGCCTGGGTTCGAATCCCGGAGAAGGCATGGATGTTTGTGTTGTAGTCCTTCTTTCTTTCCTTTGTGTTGTAAGCCCCCGTGGGATACATTGTGTTGTTCTCAATGAAAAAAAATGTGTTGTTGGGAGCTCTCTACTCGTTTAACTTATCTTCATTTTACTTTTTATTTGAACAACTTAATATAAATAAACATACACAGACGGAAGCACAATAAATTTTACACTAGACGTAAAAAAGAAAAGATGAGTGATGATTAGAAGTCCGTTTGGATACAGACCCAACCACAATTTTTGTCACTGTTGGGATTCTCGATCAGTGACCTCCAACCCTTAACGATGCAAAACCAAGATGTCGTCTTCCACAAATTCTGTATTGTGTCTTCTCTCTTTTACACAAATGAGGGAATTTCACTAAATCACCGTTAGAAGAAGTCCGTTTGGATACAAACCCAACCACAACTTTTGTCACTGTTGGGATGCTCGATCAGTGACCTCCAACCCTTAACGATGCAAAACCAAGATGTCCTCTTCCACAAATTCTGTATTGTGTCTTCTACTGGTCTGCTTTTTCTTCTCTCTTTTACACAGATGAGGGAATTTCACTAAATCAGCGTTAGAAGAAGTCCGTTTGGATACAAACCTAACCACAACTTTTGTCACTGTTTGGGATGCTCGATCAGTGACCTCCAACCCTTAACGATGCAAAACCAAGATGTCGTCTTCCACAAATTCTGTATTGTGTCTTCTCTCTTTTACACAAATGAGGGAATTTCACTAAATCACCGTTAGAAGAAGTCCGTTTGGATACCAACCTAACCACAACTTTTGTCACTGTTGGGATGCTCGATCAGTGACCTCCAACCCTTAACGATGCAAAACCAAGATGTCCTCTTCCACAAATTCTGTGTATTGTGTCTTCTACTGATCTGCTTTTTCTTCTCTCTTTTACACAGATGAGGGAATTTCACTAAATCACCGTTAGAAGAAGTCCGTTTGGATACAAACCTAACCACAACTTTTGTCACTGTTTGGGATGCTCGATCAGTGACCTCCAATCCTTAACGATACAAAACCAAGATGTACTTTTCCACAAATTCCGTATTATGTCTTCTACTGATATGCTTTTTCTTCTCTCTTTTACACAGATGAGGGAATTTCACTAAATCACCACCCCTTTCGAAGGATCCTTTTCACACAATTCAACATGTGCTGCACAGTCGGGAGTTAGTTTTGAATGTAAATCGCCCGGGTCTCTTTAAATGTCTTCACTGATATTCCTTGCTGTACCACTCAGTCAAGTTCTCGAAAATCACGTCCTTCACCCCACTAGTTAACTTAAAGGATATTGTAAAAGGTATGCACTTCACACGCGGATCCTTGCATATTGAAAATGTGGATAAAACTTTTTATTTCTTTTTTTCCTTTTTTGTCAACCTTGTATCCTCGTGTGAAATAAGTTATCTTCCCTTTTCACACTAGACGAGTGGTGACAGAAAAGGAGTTGACTGGAATAAAGCTGCCTCCAGTGAAACCAGCCGAAAGATACTTTCTGAACCAAATATTTTTTCAGCTTGCTTAACCCTTCATATACTTCTAACGAGAGTAGTAATTTAGTTTCAGCTCCTGGACTTCAGTTTCTGTGCTGGGCCAACTAGTTTCTTATCATACCATGAACTCAAAAAAGGACTACACTTAAAAGTTTAAATAAAAGGTAAATCTGTCAGGCCCAATTATTTTAAAATGTTGGGAGCGGCTACGAACTTGGAAATTATTAGATATCAGCACTTAAAAATACCTGGAGAAAAACACAAGGGGAATATGTATTACTTTAATATTTTTAATACGGGCTATATGGTATTGAGATTTTTTCCTAAAACATCCAGTTTAGGTGAGCATCCTTAGAAGTTATCCGATTCAAATAACAAAAGCTTAACACTCCCGTCATCAAGAATTAGTTTGAAGATAGTTGAAACTAGAGATCTACAACAGTAAAGTTTACGATAAAATGTACTGTTCGTCATATTGACAACGATAGAAATATTGGCAAGTTTTCATGTAATTTTTGTTCTTGATCATATTGGGGCCCCCTCTATCGCGAGTTCCCGATGCATAGCCTCCGTCGAACCCCCTGATGGCCCGGCCCTGCCTTTTAAGTACAAAGATTTTCAAATTTCAATTGAGATTGGCTAATTTTTGAACCAGTTATTGCTATTTTTGTGATTTTTACTTAATTCACGACAAGCAGAGTATATAGGTGTGTCTTGGTATATTCTTTTATATGTTTAAGTTATTGATTTATATTAATTTAATATGTTACTAATGATTTAATACACACACATATAATAATGATCTCGAAAAGAATATTTCTTCTAAAACTTACCTCTAGGTGGCAAACATATTGGTCGTACCAAGGCGTTGAATTGTATAGGCCTTTTGAGTTTTAACAAAGCCACATCGTAATCTAATATATCTGTTCTTCTTGGATACAGAGGATGAATATGAATCTTTCCTACTTCAAATTCTTGTAAAGAGGATTGGTTTTTTATGTTCGTTAAACCTGTAAAAGAAGTTTATATATTTTTATACGTTCTTAAAATTCTTGGTATCCACATATTATATCGTCGACCGATTCCTCAAATGAAAAGACTAAGGTTTGCAGCCCCGGGATCCCGAAATCTCGGGATCTCGATGGTTTTTCCAATCCCGAAAAACCCAGGATTAAAATAACTAATCCCGGGATTTAATTTTTGTCTGAATTATATTTTAAAATTTTCTAATAATTTAATTCTCAGAAAATTTATTTATATTTTTTATGAAATATGTGCGTAGAATTTTATGTGTGTGTGCAATTATAAGTGCTATAAGTAAATATATATATAGTTCTCATTTCTCGTATGGGAGAAAGTTGCACAGATCTAAGTGGTTCACTGCAATACATAAACAGTATTATAAGCTGCGCATGGGAGATTTAGGAGGGGTGTTTAATGAAAAAGAGGTGATTTCATATGCTTCGTAGAAAGGAAACTAACTTGGCTTTGAAATACCCTCGGAATAGCCTGTGACACCAGCCAATTTTGTTTATCTAAGCTACTCCACCCCTACAAACGCCACACAAAACATCTAATCTCTCATCAGTTAGCTTTGGAATTCGGTGAGTAAAAATCAGTGACTTTAGTTCGCTTTTTTTTTCTATTTTAGAAAAAAACATTTTACGAGCACAATGGCAAAGAGTTTAGGGGGAAAGCTGCTATTTCGTGTAAAATGAAGACGGAGATTCTTAAGGCTGTTTATCCAAAACAGAAGAAGCAAACGGAAATCTTTAAAGATTTAGGTATTGTGATAAATTTTGTATTAAATTTCATTAAGTTCCTTTGAATGTTTTTGTTTCATTGATTTTTATTAAATCTATGCACATATACATATCTATGTAAATAAAATGTACTCCAGTAAAATTAAATTCATGGAATATATGTTTTGATTTTTTTTTGCAATATTTTTTAACACGAAATTTTTTTAACAGGAAAATTTTTTTATGTTTTCTTACTTTTGTGTTAAACTATTTTTACTGTATATTAACTCTCTATATATAAAGCATCACATATTTTATCATTACTTATTTAGATCAATATTACTTTTTCATATTAAAAATGTACCATATTTTGTCTTTTATAGTGAAATGTAAAATGGGCATCTAACTTTACATTTTAAGGGGGGAAAATGCGTGTAAGGAGGAACCGACCAGTTCTACCCCTCGTGCAGAGTGAAAATAATGTTTCGTAAATACAAATAAAATACAAATAATATTCCTTCAGTATTATCAAACCTCCCCCTCCCCCCGCAAGAAAAATGTCTTAAAACTTGCTTTTTTATTACATACACTGCTGGCCACCGTAAATGCCACACCGAGAAAGACAAGAGATAGCACAACAAAATTTATTTTGTAGATAACATGTTAACCAAGTATCAAATGATTAAATTTATAGACTTCTGTGAAGTGTGGTTCCTGCCAGAATCAGTAGCCAGAGTAGCCGCCATTGTTGGAGATCACCACTGCCACACGCCTCGGCATTGATTCAAAGAGACTTTGGATGTGTTTTTTGGGTACAGCAGACCAAGCAGCTTCCACACGTTGCCAAAGATGATCTGGTATGGCAGCTGGGGGTGTAATGTGGGTTAATAGTTGAGCAACCATGGACCACATGTTTTCTATCGGCGAAAGATCCGTAGAGCGAGCCGGCCAGGGAAGCAATTCAATCTGGTGGTTGCCGAAGAACCTTTGGACAATGCGTGCCACGTGTGGTCGCGCATTATCCTGTTGAAATATGGCCGTGGCCAAGCCCTGAAGGTAAGGAAGGACAACTGGCTCCAACACCTCGGAGATGTGGCACTGGCTGTTTAAAGTACCGGCAATGCGTACTAGAGGAGAACGAAAGTGATATCCAATACCACCCCACACCATAGTGCGCGGTGCAGGACCAGTGTGGCGGTGCATAACGCAGCTGTTCAGCATTCTCTCTCCACGGTGTCCCCAGACTAGAATCCAACCATCGTGGTGTTGCAGACAGATGCGTGACTCGTCAGTAAAGACAACTTCATTCCATTCTGCCGCCCACATCCTTCTTTCATCGCACCATTGGCGGCGGAGACGTTTGTAGTTCTGTGTGAAGGGTAGACCAAGCAATGGACGTCTTGCGGACAGACCACTCTTCTGTAAACGGCGTCGAATGGTACGCGCAGACACTAAATGATGCGTTACAGACTCAATATGCTGCGCTATGGTTCGTGATGTGACTGAGCGATCCATCACTGCCATGCGCACAATTTGCTTGTCTTTACGTGAAGTGGTGCACTGAGGTGGATGTGATCGACCACGTCGGTTCGTCGTACCCTCCTGCATCCAACGGTCACATATCCGCATTACAGTTGTTTGGTTTCGTTCAACACGACTACCGATTTCCCTGAAAGATAATCCACAATCTCGGTAGGCCACTATCCTTCCTCTGTCGAACTCGGATTCTTGATCAAAAGCTGATAGCTGTTTTCTACGAGACAAAACTGATCGTTTTTTGAAAAAACCACAAGAAAAACACAATTGCCGAACTTGAAATCGTCGAAATCTCCAAGCCTTAAATAGCGCTTTGATGTGGCGCAGCAGGCGTGCGTGATGTGTGTTTGCGCTGAAATTCTAATCATTTGCATATCTCACCTCCGCTAATGCATGTTGTAAATTTCATGTTATTTGCGTGCTTCCTTCAGGGTGTTGCATTTACGGTGGCCAGGAGTGTATATATATTTACTTGTTTTGAATTTTTATTTAGTCTTTTCCTTCCAAAATATTTTCTTGTTTTTTTTTTGTTTCCAAGCACTTTTAGGTATAATTTTTTTATATGATTTTATTCATTTACCAATTTTTCCTTTTATGCTTTGCTTTTCTGTAATATACTCATGTCCATAGATGAAAGATAATGCTGAATCACACTTAAATAGAACCGTAGAGTAAAAATTTCAATCTACATATTTATCCCATACATCTTTAAGAATAATATGCAAATTACATAGGAAGCCATCAGATGACGTTGATAGTACGTCAGAATGACGACTAGATTGTAAGAGAGGGGCATGTAAGGAATGGATGTAAAGAAGTAAAATTGTTCTCTAGCTTTCTTAAAGTCGCTCAATGCCATAAGCGTATAGTTGTGACACAGAAGACGCATAGGGGGGATTTTTACGTAATAGAATTGCAAGATGTCTGAAACTTGGGAATACTCAGATGGAAGTATTCGAGAATCTTGGAATTGACTGAAATGTCATCTCTAGGCTTTGGAAACGATTCCAATATGACGGAAATGTCAGTAGACATTATATTACAGGTCGACCCTGAGTAACAACGATGAATGAAGGCCGGTATTTTGCAGTAACTGTCAAAAGAAACTGATGGAGCACAATCTCCGATCTTTCTCGTCAAGTATCTACAGCCACGGGTTCGACAATTTCAATGGAAACCATGTACAGACATTTGGGACATATTGGTCACTATTCTCGCAAGCGTGTCATATGTGTTCCGCACACAGCAACTCACTGTGTATCCAGCGATAAACTTGGATTGTAGAACATGCAATGTGAACAGTGAACTTGTGTGATATTTTCTGACGAGTCTGGGCTTAGCCTCGCAGTTTGATTCATGTCGGACATTTATATGGGAAACACCAGGTACCCTTTACTTTCAAGACAACATAATTGAGCAGCACCGTTACGGTGGTGCAGGATTGCTCGTTTGGAAGGGGAATGCAGAACTGCACTGAGCTCAGGAACAGATCTGCAAGTTTAAATTGGAATCATAGTAAGCCAAATTTATCGGGCATCATACTGAAGCAACATTTACATTCGTTTAAAAGTGCCACGAGCGCAGAATTTATGTTTATGGATGACAAGACCGTCTTCACTGAGCAAACACTATAAACAAATGAATGCCTTCAATCTGAGAATATCACCCGTATAAAGACCAACATACTCATCTGACTTGAATCCAATAGAGCATGTGTGGATCATGCTTAACCAGGGAGTTGCAGACCTCCAATCATTTCCTACACGTGTACTGGAACTTCGGAGAGCAATGCTTGCTGAATGGTGTAATCTTCCTCAAGATCAGCTCGAAAATTTAATACTCAGTATAATACTAGGTGTTGTACGGATTGCATTTCATCGCAGGGGAGACATACAATGTACGAACCATCATACCAACCATGTAATATTGCTTTTGTAAAGGGAGTAAAAATCATAGTTTTTTGGAACGGTATCACACATACACCATCTTTTGGCTCTTCGTCTTTTGTTTAATGAATTGGCTTTAAAAACAAGCCAGGTTTGTTTTTATTTCTGAACCTTTATTTTGCCAGATCTAGCATTATGTTCAATTTGTGGACTTGAGTGTAACTTCATTTTGGCGCCAAGTTAAGATCACGATGTGTTGCTGTGCTATTAATTTGTCTTAAAAATACTATATGGTTTATATATTTAGTAGTTTCTGGCTTAGATAAGTAGATTTATTTTTTCTTGGCATTTTTTCTTGATATTTAGCATTGGTAACTCAGTTTTAGTATCATTCCTCTAATGTTATGATTATTATCCTTAGTATTAGCACTTTCATCGCGAGGGACGATATAACTCGTCTTCCAGGATCCCCAAATAAATCATTATAATTAGAATTGTTATTGGTCGCAATTGATTATTATTTTTCAAAGTAAAATAAACAAGTTTTAAAGGAATGTGTGTTTTATTTAAATTTTAGCACTACTGAGAGCGACGCAGATTCTTAGCGCAGAGGATGGGGCAAAGGAACACTATTGCCACGATGAAAGTGTCAATGAAGGCTCATTCTTACTCTAATTTCATTTCCCTACAGCCCAATAATATAGGCAAATTACAGGTGAAGGTTGGATGACCAGAAAACCATGTTCAAACCTACAATCTTAGTTCCTAAGGCCGAGTTTGCTATTGGGCTTCTGGGGCGCTTGGACCTATACTGCTTGTTTTACTTCTAAGTTTTCTTTGCCTGCCTCGTAAACCTAAGGTTGTGGGTTCGACCCCGGCTGGAGTCGATAAAGGTTTTACATGTGACAATCGTAGGCACGCATGTCATACGATTATATGGCATTGAAATTGAAGTGTCATAATTTGGTAACGGAAGCCACCACTAGATGGTTCCACCAATTAAATGGCTTAACTGCTAAAATTCAGCCCATTTGAAACGAACAATTTGCTTTGCTACTTTAGATTTATAGCAATTTAGTATATTATAATTGGATACATATGTAACTTGAGAATGCTCCATTCTCTTCTAAAAGACGCTGAGAGAAATTTTGTTTTGAACATATTTTGTTTTCCTATAAATTTCATTCATAAGTATAATGTGTAGAAATAGAACTTAACAAAATTCTAAATGTCTGTATTATATGAAATCATATAGTATAGCGAAGCGAGTTAATTTTCTGTATGAAAACGGTATTCCGAGTTATACGGTTCTATTCTTCAGCAGTTGGTAAAAAGGTTTGACTTATTGGTTAGTAGAAACAAACAAGCATTAATTTGACGACAAAATTGTCACAAAAGTTAATTATATTGAAGTTTTTACGTGCATACATTTGCAATAAGTTCTTAGATGCTCTTACCTAATTTTATAATTATGTCTTTTGGCTGCCATTCTATTTCTTTCATAAAAAGACAATGCGCTGCTGTTAATATAAACTCCTTACCTACAATCGTTCCGCCACATTGCACCTGTAATATGTATAGCATTTTTCTTAAATAAAGCATTTTCAAAACAATATTTAAATTTAATTAATAAAAATAGAACAAAAGAGTAAACATTTCAATTAAAATCCACATTTTAAAACAATTTATTTTAAAAAGGATGAAAATTCAGACCATTCATTATACACTCTTAATAGCTAATAAAATTTTATGTGTTATAAAAGCTAGCGTAATTGATTTATATTTATGCCTAATGTTAATAATTCTATATATACCGGGTGCTCATAGTTAAAGTTACTATATTCAGAGGCCTGTAGGACCTGTTCTGCAGAACAGGTTCCTTATTAGAACGGCAGCAACCACTTAGTTGCTCTGCGAGAATATCGTCGTTTAAAGGATCTGCTAAAAGGCCCCATTGGAGATTCTGGGGTCGACAGTACGAAAAATTCTGCGATACATTTTAAAATGGTATCCGGATAGGATCCACGTGATGCAAATATTGAAACCTGAAGATCACAAAATACACGCGATCATCTCCAATTCGCGTGACGCTGATCGACCACTTGCTGAAGAGTAGATGGAACTCGAGGCTCTTTCAATCACAGCAGCAGCGACTTCTTCGAAAGTTTCAGTCCCAATAGGTTTCCGTCTTCATTTGGGCAGCACATCCACATCTCCAGTCTTTTCGAATTTCATGATCATCTTTCAAACCAATCCTTGATATGGGGCCTTTTCGCAGATCCTTTAAACGACGATATTCTCGCAGAGCAACTAAGTGGTTGCGGCCGTTCTGATAAAACAGTTTTACCAGTAAAGCTCGAGTTTTTTTTTGTAAGGGCATGATTAACGATGAAAAACGCACGCTGAATGATTCTTTGGCTATGACTGCAAGTTTGTATAGAGGTTTTACATAATTTGCGTAAGGAATATTCGACAAAACCCCCCTAGTGGTCAAAATTTATACTTATTTTTTATTACAGAAATCTTTTTCCCATGGTCCATATAGCATATATTCCAAGTTTCATCAAAATCCGATTAGCAGGGCAGGTTCTATAGGCCTCTGAATAGTGTAACTTTAATTATAACCACCCGGTACTAAGTGTTCCAATATCAAAAATTTTCAGTATCTAAATATTTAATATTTTTATTAATTTAATATTTTTATTAATAAGAGTGATTTACATATATTTTGTAATTATATTTTAGTGAATTTCTAAGTGAAAGAAAATGAGATTTCAAATTAAGACAAAAAAATTTCTTTTGTACAGATATATTTGTTCATAATACTTTACTTTATTCGCTAGTCTTGGATTCCTAAAATATATAGCTGCCATCCAAGGCCAAGGCTCAGAAGCCCTTACTCCTCCAAAAATTCTTCCTCGATTCGCCTGTATTCCGACATTTTCCAAGCCCAAACCACATTTAGAATAATCTGAAACAAAAGTCGAACAGAGAAAAAAAAAGTGAATATATCAGCTAAATTTAAATATTTTAAACATTCAACTAATTTTCTCCCATATTCAGAATTTTGAAAATCATGCTGCCTACTATATTCCCTCTGAGTTTATCGGTTATCGGTCGAATTCAGAAACAACATATATATATATATATATATATATATATAATCCCCATTAATTATTCTTAATAACTTTTAATTACCTTTGGTCCATCCCTTCAGGACCAACGTTTTTGTAATAAGTTAACCAGCCGTCTAACGAGAGGATTTTAAACTACATCCATCCACCCACACAGATCACGTGATTTTAAGCTGCCTATAAATACCGAGACTCCTGGAGACCAACTTTCTCTTTCGCTTCTGCTTTGTGTTTCAACATGTAGTCGGCTGCATTGTGTTTGTGTGTGCTTCTATTGTGACGTCCCTGTAATGTCTTATGTGTTCAAGATGGATAATAAACAAGTTTATTCAATCACCGGAATGTCTCGTCAATTCCAGCCAAATCGAACATCAATCGTAAATAATAGTAATCATATAAAGAATACCTTTCAACGGCCACGTCTATTTCATAAGTCGGCAGGATTATAACCAATCTTTTTAATGTAAGTAGATACTTCTTTCTTAATTTCTTCAAAACGAGCTTCACTGAATGGAGGTTCAGTTGTGTCCATTTTATTTACACCTACAATCATTTGCTTAACACCCAAAGTATAAGCTAAAAGTGCATGTTCTCTAGTTTGACCATTCTTTGAAATACCAGCTTCAAATTCACCAGTACCAGCAGCCACAATCAAAACATCACAATCAGTCTGAGATGTTCCAGTAATCATGTTTTTGATGAAATCTCTGTGACCTGGAGCATCAATAACAGTTACATAATATTTAGATGTTTCAAACTTCCACAAAGTGATATCAATTGTAATACCACGTTCTCTCTCGGCCTTCAATTTATCCAATACCCAGGCATATTTGAAAGAACCTTTTCCCATCTCTTGAGCTTCCTTTTCGAATTTTTCAATTGTTCATTTGTCGATTCCACCACATTTGTAAATTAGATGACCAGTTGTGGTACTCTTTCCAGAATCTACGTGGCCGATAACCACAATATTGATATGAGTTTTATTCTTTGGCATGATTGCTTAAGTCGTCAATTGATATAAGATTCAATTTCAGAGACACTCCTCAATTACACAGCACAGCAAGGCCTGAGCGAGATAAAAATGGAAGGATGAATATATGAAATAGACGTGGCCGTTGAAAGGTATTCTTTATATGATTACTATTATTTACGATTGATGTTTGCTTTGGCTGGAATTGACGAGACATTCCGGTGATTGAATAAACTTGTTTATTATCCATCTTGAACACATAAGACATTACAGGGACGTCACAATAGAAGCACACACAAACACAATGCAGCCGACTACATGTTGAAACACAAAGCAGAAGCGAAAGAGAAAGTTGGTCTCCAGGAGTCTCGGTATTTATAGGCAGCTTAAAATCACGTGATCTGTGTGGGTGGATGGATGTAGTTTAAAATCCTCTCGTTAGACGGCTGGTTAACTTATTACTAAAACGTTGGTCTTGAAGGGATGGACCAAAGGTAATTAAAAGTTATTAAGAATAATTAATGGGGATTATTACATTTCCTCCCTCCGCAAGACGCGTGTGTGCACCAGGGCCCTTGGTTCACACCCGTATCATACAGAGATATTAAGTACAAAATTAAATTTTTAAATTATCATTATTTAAAAAAAATTTCTCTTCACTTCAACATTAACATAAAAATATTCGAGAATTTGCCAAAATATAAATTGTGTAAAAACTTTGAAATAACCATCCACCACATTATTAATATTGGCTATGAATTCAAAAATATTCTTAAAATACAAAAAATAATTTCTTAAAAATTTATATGGAATTGTATATAAGAGCACTGAGGCTGAAAAGAAACAAATTAGGATGACCCCCGCCTTGCACAATCTTTGAGAAGTTTTACTTCTTATCGTGTAAATGTTGCACAATAACTTCAAAAACAAATATCCCTAGACTGGAAATTGCAAGTCGACCAAAGAGAATTTTTTTAAAACTATTTATAACTTTTTTTATGTATTACTTTTATTATGACAAAGGTATAAGTTTGGAGGCAATAGTATATTGACAATAAAAGGTGTATTCCCTTGAGGTACTCACTATGCACAATCCTTACAAAAAACAATTATTACTTCTTCTAAATGTAAACATTTGCTTATTTATTTATTACTATTTTCTAAGCCTAAGTGCTCTCAAAACCATTAAAGTTGTTCATTTTCATATCAAATAAATTGTTCATTCTAAAAAAGAGTAAATCGAATAGAAACCAAAAATTCTTACAACCACATTAAAAATATCAAATATAGTATCAACATAAAATTCTCAAAATAAAAATATCAAATCTTTGGTATTGATTCAGTAAAACACTGTAAAGTTATCAATTCTCATGTTAAATATCAAAATCAAAAATGATCATTATGAAATATATGCAGTTTATTTTCAAAACAAAACATAGCATTAAGTAAATTTAATCCGAAATTTCAAAAGGTAAAACCGAGATCCCTGGAAACGTTTTCAAAATGGTAATAACATTCACAATAATATATACGTAGAGTTGACTGCCCAATCAAGTAATTTAAATACAACCGAAAAATGAAAATAATTTGTTACACAATATTGAAAAAACATTAGAATAAACCATAATAACAGTACAATGGTGGTAGGGACCAAAGAATAATTTAAAAAAAAAACGATGGGTGTAAGACCCATAACATTGAAAGAAACTCTGGGGTAGAACCAGACACATAAAAAAATTGCGGGGTAAGACCCGGTTTATATATAAAAAAAAATGCTGGGTAAGACCAGGCTTTAAATAAAGAAACTATATTGGTATACCACTACCCCATACTACACATTTCATATGGAAGACTTTAAAACAAATATTTTCAAAATATATAAATCATAAATTAAAACCATAGTAAGATTTTGGATTAAAATAGATTATTAGAAGAAACACTTTAGATTTGTTTGCAATTATCAATAGGCATACTAATTACAATATTGTTCTTAAACATTTTAAGATGAATAATTAAAAACCAGTAAGGGAAAATATACAATAAATTTAGAGTTAATAGCAAATAATTAAATGACAAGAGTAAAAAAGTAAAACTTATCAATGATGAAAAAATCGCTGAGTTGCACTTTTTCACATAACTCTAAATTTTGCCAAAAACACATCTCGCGCACTTCAAGGTTAGAAAGATTTATTATTTTTTTTTTCGTTTTCATTTGAGCATCGAAATGTTGATTGAATTGTAGGTTGGTTTTCTCTTTAAGATATATTTGATGGTGAAGATTTCTTATCTTTACAAAACATGCAGACTTGAAGCTTTACAAGGGATTTTTTCTTCTTCTTACTCAATGGAGACGAGACGGGAAATTTCCCGTTTTTTAAACGTAGTAGTTGAACACTTTGGCACATCATACGATGAATGGATACATCCACACACACATAGACATTTTTCTCCTTTTTTCTTCATTTTGGTAGATGACGGTTGTTATCATTTTGGTTGTAATAATTTTAACTTATAATTTTTATTTCCCACGTTCCCAGCAGGTTATTTTATCCTGTCAGGGCGAAGCAAGTGATTTCTTTCCCGCGCAACTAACGATCCTGCCGACTCTTGTAATACGACGATGTTGTTGGAATGGATTCTTTATATGAGATTGATGGCAGTACGGTGATTGAATAAACTTGTTTATTATCCATCTTGAACACATAAGACATTACAGGGACATCACAATAGAAGCACACACAAACACAATGCAGCCGGCTACATGCTTACGCAGACAAAAAAACAGAAGCGAAAGAGAAAGTTGGTCTCCAGGAGTCTCGGTATTTATAGGCAGCTTAAAATCACGTGATCTGTGTGGGTGGATGGATGTAGTTTAAAATCCTCTCGTTAGACGGCTGGTTAACTTATTACTAAAACGTTGGTCCTGAAGGGATGGACCAAAGGTAATTAAAAGTTATTAAGAATAATTAATGGGATTATTACATACATACATAATATATATATATATATATATATAGGTACAGGACAAAATAATAGGAACACCCGAGAAAAAAATTAAAATGTTTTATTAGTAAGGGGGGTTGGGCCACCTTTGGTCTGAATGACAGCTTGTATTCGACGAGGAAATGTCAAATAAAGGTCTTGAACAAAGTTCGTTGAAATTCGAATCCATTCCTCGTGCAGGGCCGTCTCAAGTTCAAATAGTGTGAGTAGAAGAGGAAACCAAACATAGACTTTGTTCTCTGATAAACTCCACAAACACTCAATAATGCTCAGATCAGGTGACTGGGGACACCACGTTAGATTTTCCACTTCATCATGCTCATGTAGCCGTGTTTGAATCAGTGAGAGGTGTGAAGAGGGGCGTTGTCATCTTGGAACAAAAGACGTTCTCCGGGAGTCTGAGGCATAGGGTGAGGATGATCTAAGAAGAATACTTCGATAATAGTCGTCCGTGATCATCCCCCTCAAGACAACGAGAATTAGAGCTCGCCTAACTGGAGCATCCGTGTCCAGAGGAGCCAATCGTATGGGTGTTTAAATTACCACTGTGGCAAGGTTATAATAACCTACATATACCTGGATAGGGTGTCTTCTACAGTGGGCGAAAGTCTAAGTTGAAGGACCGCAATAGACGGGTGTTGAAGAGGATAATAGCCCGAAAACGCAAGACTACATTATCACAAATAACATCCTAGAGGAATATCCACCTGCAGAACTCCGTATATATGAAAAATATTCAACGGGAGTTGAATACTACGAACGTTCATGGCAGAGTAGCGATTCAAAACATTTATTCTCGACGCGGAATGCTATGAAGAGACTATAGTGATGATGATACCAGCTAAACTGGGCACAACTGTAATGAAAATAAGTCATCTGGTCTGATGAATTTTCATTTACATTATTCCTTACTACCGGACGTGTGTTCATCATGCGAATACCGGCAGAAGCATTTCATGTTGATTGCCTAGTACCAACCGTGAAACATGGAGGATGATGATTGCTATTCTGTGATGGTGTGGGGAGCAATTTCTTCC
This sequence comes from Trichonephila clavata, assembly GCA_019973975.1. NCBI lineage: Eukaryota > Metazoa > Arthropoda > Arachnida > Araneae > Nephilidae > Trichonephila > Trichonephila clavata. The sequence continues at coordinate 93,188 of BMAO01001937.1, forward strand.
CGTGGATTGGAGCCTCTTATTGTCTTGAGGGGGATGATCACAGGTGATCATTATCGAAGCATTCTCGCGCATCATCTTCAACCTATGCCTCAAACTCTCTTTCTGGGAGAACGTCCGATGTTCCAAGATAGCAACGTCCTCTTAGGCGTCTCTGGACCCGTGGCTGTCGTAGAGCAGACCATGAATGCTACAGGGTATCTGAACGTCATTGCGGACCAGTTGCCCCCTTACATGGCCTCTGTTTTTCCAGCTGGAAATGGAATGTTCCAACAGGACAACGCCCCGTGTCACAAGGCTAAAATTGTGTTGGAGTGGTTCCAGGAACATGATGCTGAATTCCAGTTAATGTCCTGGCCACCTAACTCACCGGATCTCAATCCGATAGAACACATTTGGGATGACATAGGACGGCAGCTCAGAGTTCAGAGACCACCAATTCGCAATGTCTCGGATTTGCGTGACCGTTGCTTAAACATCTGGTACAATCTGTCTCCAGCCATCTACCAAGGACTTGTGGCATCCATGCCAAGGCGGGTTGAAACTGTGTTTCGCGCCAAAGGTGGGCCAACTTGATATTGATAGGTGGTCATAATGTTTTGGCTCTTGAGTGTAAATTTAATCAGATAAATTCATACAGTTGAAGGGATTGATGAGGCTTGGTGCTTTTAAATCTTCATTTTAATGGGTTACGCAAAAAACAAAAAAAAAAAGAAACACCGCAAGCTTAAAAAAAAATAGCAACACTCAAAGCAAGACATTAACACGTGCGGTTTACATGACAACCACAAAAAAAGCCCTTTTTCTCACCAGAAATCTCGTCTATTTTTACCGAAAGAGAGCTTTTGACTTTTGGAGAACCGAAAGTCATAAAAACCATATGCAAAGGCTCTTCTGATTGGTTCAGACACTCGTGTGATGTTAGATTGCTTAATTCTTAATTTAAAAACACCGAAATTTTAGTTTTGGAGAGATAAGGCTAAGGTTATTTCCCGTAAAGCTGGTAAACTAGAAATTAATTATCAGGTGAAGTTCTAGAGGGCTCAAGACCAACATGGTTTAAAAACCCTCAAGAGAAAATTAAACGGAATTACGTATATATTTCTGATGTACACATATCCCGGACCAACACTATATATATGTATATATACTAGCTGACCCAGCCACGCGTTGCTGTGGCTTTGTTTTAATACGTTAATTCAAGCTATATTAACTCAAGTTATTCTAAGCCATTCAATGCAGTCAAATTAATCTTTGCTTGCAATTTCGGAGAGTTGAAATAAAGTACAAAGCAACAAAATTAATTTAATTTTGCATTTTATTCATCTCCTATTTGAGTATAGTATAATGCATGAATTACCGACGAAGTTGTTAAGTAACAACATATGAACATTTAGTTTTATATATGTGATAAATAACGTTGATTTTTTTTGCAATTTTTAAAATTATTTTTATTACTTTAAAGTATAACAATAAAAACTTCTATATAACTAATCGCTAATCGGTGCACAATATTTTTCGGTAACCAGTCTTTTGATAATTCAAATAAATTCAATGGTTTAAACACACATGAGCATGTAACATCTAGTTGCCCATTCGAGAAACATAGCTTTTCTAAGTCCAAGCATCAAATAAATATTGCTGTGCGTTTCAGATTCATTTATGGTCATTGCGAAAGCCAAACAAATCGGGAATTGAAGCCTTTTGAATGATATTGGAGATTCTGACTGTATCAGTAGAATACGCGGCAACAGATTTCGTAGCAATTGAACCAAAATAGAGAGAAGAAGATTGCTTCAAGAAGTTCCCGTAATTCTTTTGATGATCAAACATGCAACGTTGCATAATTTAGGTAGATTTAAGTTACGCAGCTGGATAACCAAGGAGCAAATCTTCAACCGAAGATTGTGTGGTGACATTCCTGATACATCTAGAGAATCCAAAAACTCGGTTGGAAAATTTACGGTTTTGTTTTCATCAAAAAGAGTGTCGATTGATTTAAAAGGCATTGGATCACCTGGCAACAACTCTGTATCTAGAAGTTTATTTCACCACAATATCAACATTTTTTCTGATTAAGTAACATGATTACAGAGGCAATAATTATCTAGATAATTATACAGTATATCCGGAAAGACTCTCACAATCAGTTCCTTTTTTGTCTGAAGAACGATACAAAAATTGTCTGGCTATTTCATGCATTTTGTATTAGGATGAAGTACTACTTAACCGTTTCCAATGTTCAGAAGTTGCTTAGAAAATATTTGCTCCAATTGATCATCTTGCAAATGTACTCGCATTATTATGGTCGGTCGAAGTGTTTCGATGTTTAGCCATAAAAATAATTGTTTTAAACATGCGTTAATCACGTGAGCAAAAGTAGAGCGAGGAATGACTGTTAATTTCTGTCGGAAATCACCAGACAAAAGTACGACAGCAATACCGAATATTTTCTCGTTGCCGTTTGAATCTCGTTAAGTTCAGTGTAATGCTTTGAGTGAATGTTTATGGATCATGGTACACTTATCCCTGATCATGATTGAATTCATTTGCAATACTGCAGCCAATCCACTGTTTTTTTCAATGGTACACATTGCATCCTGTATCTTATGAATTTCCAATGGCAGCTTGGTGCAGAATGTGCAGTTTTCCCACCATTTAACAAAGTGATAACAATGCCCGAAGATGCAATTGCCAAAGCAATTTCCTATTACAATCGTATTTTTGCAAGGCTGCGCCTGCAGGTTTAGTTGCTATAGGGAATGAAAATCCGGAGGTGGGACTCGAACGCAAAGCCATTCGACCTCATTTCAGCAATGCTCAGAAAAGTTACGGAAGCTTTTGAAATCTGAATCCAGATTCTCGTTCCCCACCCCGAGAAGCACTCGGTGCCCACTTTCGACGTCCCTACTCCTGTAAGTTCAATCCCTGAAGGGGGGACATTACGGTCGTACGGCATTATCCGTCAAAGTTACGGGAGTCTCTAAAATCCGATTTCAGATTCTTGTTCCCCACCCAGAAAAACACCAGGAAAGCATTTCTCTCACCTCAATAACTTGAAAGCAAGCCCTTGCCTCGGTTCGCGTAAAATACGTTCGTCTGGCATTATTTGACATAGTAATGGGATTATCTTGAATTGGGTTGAAAATTTTCGGATCGGCAGTCCCGAAATACGTTCACGACACACGTTTTGCGTCTCTACGTCGGCTAATTAGGCTGGTGCTTCAGTCCGCGTATATTTCGGTCTTCCGGCATTATCTGGCAAAGTTACAGGAGTTTCTAAAATTAGATTTCAGACTCTCGTTCACCATCCCAAATAACACTGGAAACGCACTTTTCTCGCACCAAGACATTAGGGTAAGCTCCTGCCACGGTTTGCGCAGCAAATGGTTGTCCTGAATTATCCAGCAAAGTTACAGTTATTTCTCAGATTGGATATCAGATTCGGATTAATCATTTTGAAGTACGCCAGGGTCCAAGTTTTCACGATTTAAGGCTTTTAATGTAAGCCCCTGTTATAGTGTGTCTAAAATACAGTCGGCCGGTTTTATCCGGCAAAGTTACGGTTAATTTTGGAAACTGACTCGAAAATCGGATTCCACACCCCGAAATACGCCAGGCACTTAATTTTCGTGCCTTTTAGTTTGCAATATATCTGCTTCCACAGACACATGAGCAATGCCACATTTTGCGATTATTCCCTTACGGGAATCTGGCTACGTGTTCTCCGGATTCTTCACATTTCCAGCAATAAAAAAACTACGGCGTGATTAATTGAAATAAAAACAATCCTATGTTTTAAGTTGGACGAAATGACACACAGTATGCAAAATTATATTATGATCGGTTGAGTAGTTTTGGAGTCCATCGCGGACAAACACTGTGACCCATATATTTATATATATATAGTAAAATTCGGCGTGTAGCGTACACTTTTAACTCAAAAAACAAAATTTAAGTTTACGGCTGTGATTTATGTGCCGGGTATGAAAACGAGGGTTTTAAAAATTAAAAAAGATGAGCATAAAAAAAAATAGGCTTCTACATAAATCGAAATAATGTTTATTTAAAATAAATTACACACATTCCTTATGAACTTAAGAGTTTGTAAAATATTTTTTTCTGAAGTTTGGAATAATACCTCGAATAAATGACTTCAAAACATAACAGCGCAGCGTATGTACATTTCAGATTTCTTCGTGAAAAAAAGGAGTGAGTGTTATACAGCGAATAGACCTAGAGATAAAAAAATTGCGGCTTGAAAGTAAAGGTGCGCGTTGTACACTAGATTTTATGGTAAATATATAAATTATAACAAATTATTTGAAATTGTATGAGTAACATGTGTCTCTACACCTTTTAAGAGTATCTATTTGTAATACTTCTTAACAAAATTTGTACTGAAGGTATTTCAGATATTTTTTATCACAACGAATATGATTCGAAGCCTTACCGATTGATCCATTGGTAATTTCCTCTATTAAAAATGATAGAGCGGAGTAGTCTTTTAAAATGAAGACATGTTCCTTTTCGGGAAGCGATGCAATTTTATAGAGAGAGGCTTTTTCAGCGGAATTCGTTACACCAATGCAATAGATCTCGACACCAGCTTGTTTTAACATTTCTGCCTGTTCTTGAGGATCACCTCCCATATTCGATTTACCTAAAGGTAAAGAAAAATAATTAGAAAAGAAACGAATTTTTTATCAGCTTAACCACTTGCCTGATTATCCAGAGTTATCTCGGGTTCGTATATATTGCAATTATTTATTATCCCGAGAAAACTCAAGTGAAGCAGAATTTGTCAGTACGATTTGTTTTATCACGGTTTTGTTCGGCCAGGAGGAAATTAAAGGAAATATTCAGCTTTGATTGGCAGTTTGCAAAGTTTTGTTGGTTTCGTGGATCTTTTGGAGGGGATAGGTCTGTTTTTCCTATTGTATAGTACACGTCGGCTGGTGGATTAGTAATGTCTAAAGAAGGATAGTTCCGTTGAAAAAAAAAGTGAAATAAAGGTGATGATGCAAGATAACGAAAGAGATGATTTTTCAGAGAGTGATTATGGTGGACATTGAAAATAGTGTAAGTGATTCTTCTGTACGTAGCCTACATTTTGTACTGTAAATCAGGTGGTACACAATCGCCTAAACAATTTAGAATGGAACTGAGATTGAAAAAATAATTTCAGAAAATCATCGTGACGAGCATTTTGCCGCATCAGGAAGACCCAGCATTAGTCCTTCACCATTCAGGTTAACCTCTGGGCATTTTCCAGATGTTATTCCTGCTAATGAAAAAAAAAAAAAAATCTAATCCAACGAGACAATGTACTCTGTGCTCCCGTAAAGAGGTAAGCCAGTAAGAAAAGAGACTAGAGAGATATCAGTGTACAGAATGTCAAATATTACTTTGTGTTGTCCCTTGTTTCAAAAACTGTCCTACAAAGACTAATATTTAATTTTTTTCCATTTGCCCGAGATGACTCGGGATAGTAAACTAATATTGAAACTGAATGCTTTTACACTTGTAAAAAATGAAAAATTCTACTTGAAACTTGCATATTTTATTTTGTTTCATTTCCTTGTATTTAATAATGAAATTTAAAAAAAATGTGATGATTTTTTTACATTGTTTTTCAAAAAAATTTGTAAGGGAAGAGGTTGAAATGTGAAAATTAAGGAAAATCACTGTCTTTAATTTTGAACCATGAAATGTGCTTGTTGTCCCTGAGTATCCGGTTAATGAGCGTGACTTCCACCTCAACTAACCCGAGGAGAAGGTACAGAGACAATGAGTATAAGCAATACTACGAAAACTAAATAACTATTAACTGAATTTCAAAGTAATTATTGCACTAAATAGTGAATTAATGTCCAAATTAAGATCTTCCCAAAATATTTTTTTTTCTATATTTAAATCTACAACTTACCATCTGTCAGTATGAAAATGACGCTTTTTATTCCTTTCTTTGAAAGATATTTTTCAGTCAGAGGAATCAACTCTTCTCTTATCTGGGATAACGCTGATCTTGCTGAAGTTCCGCCACCTGTAAAGCAAGTTAATTTGAATATCCAGCTTACTAAAAAGCTTTGTAAACCCTTTTTTAAAAGCCACAAGAACATTATTATTCGCGTTATCAGTAATTATTATTCAACTGTACATTCGAAAAAAAGGAGATTAATAATATAAAAAAAACTATAACGGACATGTTTGAGAGAAAAATCCTCAGATATATCTTTGGCTCACTGCAAGAAGGAGGGGAAGGTGGAGAAACAGAAATAACTTTAAACTGTACAGGCTTTATCGGCAACCACAAATAACGCGTCATCCGAGCCACTCCAAACATGACCAAGCCATATATGAAGTTCGGAAGATAATCTCATTAAGATTTGATATTTAAAAATCCTGAGGGAACCCGAGTTAAAGGAAGACCAGCAACTAGATGATTGGATGACATAGTGAAAGACTTAAATATCTTAAAAATTAAAAATTTGAGAGGAGTCGCTACAAATAGAAAACGCTGAAGGAGAGTGTGGTTGAGGAAGCCAAGACCTGTTAGGGGCTATTGTGCTTTTAAAGAAGAAGAATATAAAAAACTAATTAAAAAAACCTTTGAAATAACCCACGTACGTATTTTGAAATAGTGGAAAAACTGGAACAAAATTATATGAAAAGAACAATACTTCTTATATGGAGATCCGTACATCTTCATCACAACTGTTGAGCTCAAAATAATTAAATTTACCACTGTTACACAAATAAAATTTACAAATTACTATGATAAAGTTACTTATCAGTAGGAGTTTATTCGGGAATTATAAAGAGTACGAATAAGTTTGCACCGTTTGACAAAAGATGGGCTAACCAGTAAGTTATGGTTGAAATTTCAGACGTAAAGTGTCATATCGTAACGTTGGACATATGGCGCAACATTCTAATCTTGAAATATTAGTGATTTTTCATCAGCATCAAATAATATTTCTCGTGCGAAAATGTCGAATAATTGTCATTTACGGGAACTTTTGATTTCTTACTTTAATTTGAAGAAATCTGCAGAGAAAAATTGTCGTGACGGATTTCAAAAGTTGAGGAACGATGGGAGTTTAACGTCGAAGACAAAGACCGTAGCGGATCGACCGTACAAAGACCGTAGATTCGCGTCCATCTCAAGAACTTCATTTACGTTAGGAGTCACACTGCAAGCAATTACACAAAGTTTGAAGTCGTCTGGAGTGATTCAAAAGCAAAGAAATTGAGTTCCATATGAGCTGAAGCCAAGAAACGTTGAATGCGATTTTGCACATATGAAATGCAGCTCATAAGGCATAAACGGAAGAGTTTTTTTCATAGTATAGTTAGTGACTGATGATGAAAGTTGTATTCATTGCGATAACCTAAACAATGAAATCATGAGAACCACGTGGCCATACTTCAGTAGCTGAATATTTATGGGAAAATCGCATGTTGTGTATTTTGTGGGAATCACCTTGATGTCATGTGTTATGATTTGCTCAAATCGAACGAAACCCTTCCTGGGATTGCAAACTCAATTGATTAGATTGAGCCGAGTGCTCAAGGAAAAAAGCGTCCAGTACTACTCCAGATACGACAAAACTATTCTCTTGCATGATAACGTTGCGCTGGTCAAAACCTACTTGGAAACACTCAATTGGGAAATTTTACCCCACCCACCGTATTCATATAACTTTGCCTCTTCAGATTATCACCTGTTCGGATTGATGCCACATGAGTTGTCTAAGAAGCACTTCACAACACATGAAGATACCAAAAATTGTGTCGTTTTGTAGATAGCTTCAATAAATGAAGCGTTCTGCCTATGCAGTATAAGTAGGATACCATAACGATGGGGAAAAGTAACAGCTAGTAATTGACAATACTTTGAGTATAAAACATAATGGCTAAATTTTAATGAAAAATGGCGCAAAACTATTTATTTTCCTTTTAGTGCAGAATTAACATTCTGTTATCTGTTGTTTAGTATAATTATTTGTAAGTTCCTTGATTGAAGGAGATGCAAGACAAGAATTCCCTGGCATGACTGAAAACTTAATAATCTGTAGAAAGGGTAAAAATATCGTTAAAGAAGGTGAAATATTAAAGATATATTGAGTAGTTAAAACGAATTTTGTTATACAACTCGACGCATCTTTAAATATTTTATCTAACAATTCCAAAAAGAAGTGAATGGGCTGAAAGTGTGTAGAAAAGAAGCGATTAAATTTTCAAAACTATTGGATGGTTTATTCCTGAATCCGATCATTATAATGTGGGGAAATCAATCAGGCCTTGGCTTATGTCTGGCTAGGATACAAGCTGTCACCCGGCCAGTCATAGACTGATACAATTTCCAGAGGTTTTCTATGGGATTTCTTGCCAAAAATGTCAAATGTCTGCAATTGTTAGACTAAATCCGTATCATTTTAATATTATTTCATCCATCTTCCCTTTAATTTACAAATGTATTTTATCGGGATAAGCTCTTTATAACAGGAGCAACTAGGGTACGAGTGCCACAGTTGGCACGCAGTGCAATTTTAGTGGCATAGTCCCTACAACCTCAGATACTGTGACTAAGAGTTTCGTATTATACTATTGTGGTCATTTTCTTTTGTGCACACTTGTATGCAATTCTAACACCATTTTTTTGCGAAAATTTAAGTTACTATAGAAGGAAAAAAAAGGAGGAATTGTGTGATTATATTAATTGCGAAAAGAATCAATGCTTTCAAAATTCATAAGTTGTTTACCTATATACTGTAGGTTATCCAGGGCTTCAAGAACTTCCTCGGTCTTTTTATATTGCAAGGGCAAAAATTCAGTTTTTGCAGAAGAACTAAAAGTCAGAGCTCCTGCCAGGGCTCCATGTTCCGAAATGCCTATCTAAAAAAGCGTGAGTGAAATACAGATTTCATGAGAGTAGAAGTACAATAGTACTATGTTAATTCGATGAATGTGTAAATTGAATAAGACTGAAAAAAAATCTGTTCCGATAAAAACATTTACATGTGCTGATGTTATCTCTCATGCGTTATTCCGTACAATGGATGAACGGAAAAATTTAATGATATAGGCTTCATAAGAAGGGGGGCATAGATGAGGGTCGGGTATTATGGAATAGTCAGGAAATACGGAATACTAAGGTTTTGACTCTGTTTGTAGCTGATAATGCGTGGAAGAACCTTGAACTACTGAAGAAAGACTCTCATGATGCATTGCATTGAGAGTTGACCACTTGTTGTTGCCACATCACTCATTACAAAACAAAGTGTATTTTGCGATTTTCAAAAGTTTTTGTAGGTAAGTTTTCAAACATTTTAACTTACTAGGATACACGTCATTGAACATCAAAGTTAAGCATAATGTACACTAAAAGAATTGTATTTTCTAAACTGTGGTCATTTTTTTTAGCTGACAATGTTTTGTCCTTCCGGTTAAAGGTTCACTTTCCAAGATGACGTGTTGGGTATTATGGAATACTAGGTATTCCATAATACTCGACTTGCTTCTATGAATCGTTCCATTCTGATGTATCATTTATAATAGACTTCATGCCATCAACTTAAGAACCAGAAAATAAAGACGCTGAATGTCTCTTCTGTAACAGAAAATTCTCCGAAGATCAAAGAGGGGAAATTTGGCTTCAACTGTTTTCTGTGGGTGTACCTTGATTGTAATGGAACATGGAAAGATTATGTTTGTGACTTTTGTAAATAGACTCAAAACAGAAATGACTTTCACGTATTTTTAAAAATATGGCTTTTATAGCTAAAAATAATTACGTTTTATGAAGCCTTAATTAGTTTTCCAGTGGGCCTTTGAAACTACCTATTCCATAATACCCTTCATATAGGATTTTGCCTTAAAATAAACTCTTTCATAACAACCCAATAAATATTATTTCTTTTGACAAGTGATAATTCCTTACAATCGTTTATAGTACATATCCATGATAATTTTGGAGATTTTTATCAAAAAACCAGTTAAGCCTTTTTTTAGAAATGTAAATGGTATTCCATAATACCCGACTCTTCTCTTTACTTTTTAAAATAACTGTAGTTAATGTAATTAATTTTCAGACCTTTCTCTTAGCCTGTTCATTTTATTTAAATGGCTTTGTCTCAAGTGGAAATTTCTTTGGAAGTCCTTTTTCGTTACAATATATACAGTGGGCATCAAAAGTGTCGCACATTTACAGTTTTGTATAAAATTTAATGTTTTCGACTAATAAAAAAAAATCGGAATTGCACTTTTTAAAAATAATATCTGCAACTTATTCGAATAACATAATCAATTTTTAAAACATAATATAACTATTATTTTTTGAAAATTAATAATCAAAAAACTATTTAAAAAATTAAACGACAAAAGTCTTGGTACACTTAAAAAAATCTCAATGTAGCTTTAAATATTGTTTTTCTTTCTTTATTCATTTGGATATCTTTTTGCGCTCACAACAACTTTTAAACGTTTTGGTATAGATTTCATCAGTTTTTTTGTAATTTCTACATCGATATTCCTCCATTTTTCTGTGATTATTGTTTTTATTTCTCGTTGTGTTTCAAAAGTGTCTCAGCTTTCCTTTTTTAAATTCATATCACCAAATATGTTGTACTGGGCTTAAATCAGGTGATTTGGGAAGTGTTTTCAGAGTTTTGCGACAGTTATAGAAACACCAGTGGCTTATATTGAGAGCAGTACGTTTGGTGTCATTATCTTGTTAAAAAAATGAAGTCGCCTCATTTTTAAATTTTGGTCCGATAATTTCAAATTGTTATTTAATATATTTAAAAGAGCTCATGATTCACAATAACATTAAAAAACGAGTCTTACAGTAGTCGCATATGATGTGTAACATCTGACTTGTTATCATGGTAAATACGCAATAGTGACTTTAATCCAGAAAGAAATGAATCGGTTATGACTGGAAATAATTTTCTATCGAATAATTATATCTTTAATGAAAATTTTATTTAATTAACACAAGGAGTAATGCAGTTTATCAAAAATATTTATTATTGTTTAATTTGGGGAAGAGCGGAGACAATAGATTTATGAAAACTTAAGTATGGCACATATACTTGTGATTTCAAAGTATTTAAAAATCGTTGAAAAACGGCGTCAATAACAGTACCACTGTTAGTTGTCGAAACATTTCGATTCGTGTTCATTTCGAGCTTGAGTGCATCTTTCAGAAAAGCTATGAGTGGCTCAGCTTCTGGCAAACTGAAGTTAACTGCAGTTTGAATGGGAAGTACTCGCTTCCCATTCAAATCATGGGAAGCGAGTGATAGTTTTTTTAAAAAGAGCAGAACCACCTTCGGTATACGATAAAAAAGTACAAAGTGCAGGAAATATTTAATTTTTTTTAACTGTTTGATTTGGAGAAATGTATGCGACCACCAAAATGACAAGACTTGCTGGTATGTGCGGTAGGCGGGCGTCTTAATTGCTACTACAGTTGGACCCCCAGACGAGGGTAGCGAAGAGACATCGTCAAGCGCATGCTTAAAAATTAGAAATATTAGAGAAAATTAAAAATACCCGTTTACTTAATTAGTTTTTTTTAATCGAGAAATCTTTTTAATCGCAATTAAAAATATTATATTGACAGCGACAGGAATTAACCTCAAAGTATGAAAATGATAAGCACTTAAATATTTATTCAAATAATTCCATATTACTTATTCCTATTTTTTTTAGAATGATGAGCGTTGTCAGACGCTTAACAAGAAATATAATTGTTAATATATATAGTTAACACATATATAAATATATCCTCAGATTTCACACACAACGAGCCCTGAGACTTTGACAATTGAACGTAAGAATCACAAGTTTATTCTGGATGAAGTCTAATAAGACTTGCTGGTATGTGCGGTAGGCGGGCGTTTTAATTGCTACTACAGTTGGACCCCGAGACGAGGCTAGCGGAGAGACACCCCAAGGCGCTGAATTGGTCAAATCAAACAGCACGCGCTTTCCCCGACTTCCTGTTACGCATTTCCGTCCCTTTTCACGAAATCACTCCAACAAATATCCAGCAACCGAGAGTAAAGATGTTACACATCAAAAACCAAATAACCTAACCATGAAACCGATTTACACTCCCACACGGGATCACCTCCACCTCTATACCGAAGCATGCAGGAGGAGGTGTTCTTATTCCAACTAAATTCTCGTGTTTAAGATCCTCGTTTTTTTTTTCTTCCCCTTCTCCAAACTATTATATACCCACTGGAACAAAAAGTTTTGATTTTTCTGTCATCTCAACCAATTTGCTGTCATTGTTGAATTTTCTTAAACTTAATCCCTTTAATCTAGTTGGAACAGTGAAACATAGAGGTGGAGATATTCTTATGTGGGGTCTAAATCGACTTCAGGATTAAGTTATTTGTTATTTTTTATGGTATTGTGAATCATGAGATCTATTTAAATATTTTAAACAACAATTTGAAATTATCCAAGTTTTAGGTGGAAACCCAAAACTTGGATATTGGAGGCGACTTCATTTTGTAACAATATAATGACACTAAGTGCACTGCTCTCAATGTACGCTGCTGGTGTCTATAACTGTCACAAAATTTTGAAAACACCTCCCAAATTTTCTGATTTAAGCCCATTAGAACATATCTGATGAGAATTTGAATTTAAAAAAGGAAAATATGACCCACATAAAAACAAAACGTGAAATAAAAACGATAATCACAGAAAAATGGAGGAATATAGATGCAGAAATTATAAAAAACTGATGAAATCTATATCAAGACGTTTAAAAGTTGTTGTGGTTACTAAAAAATATCCTACTAAGTACTGAATAAAAAAAGAAACACATTATTTAAAGCAATATTGAGATTTTTTTAAAGTATGCGAAGACTTTTGTCGTGTAATTTTTTAGTGCAAACCCGCAACATTCCGGCCACGAGTTCATGAACATAATCACTAGGCTACCGTGGCCGTGATAATGTTTCTAAACTAAATTATATGAAAACTGCATCCTTCTACAGATTACAGTATTGAAAAAAAATTAATTATTTTTTGTGTGTATTATTATTTGAAGAAACAAGAAGATATATTTATTTAATTTAGCTAAATGATTATGATGTTTTTATGCTTGTAACTTGTATGCTTTTTCAAACTATAGTCTTCTTATGTGTGATGTAACTATTGATTTGATTAACTGTAACTTTTTAATGGAAAGGTCTTAACTTTTCTGCCCTGTATGGGTTAATTTGACTCATTTCTAAAATTGATCTTTTAACATCTTTCATTGATTTTGCATCTGATTGTTCAGACGTTATGTACACTTATGTCCTACATTAAGGTCCCAAGCATTGTTTTCGACACAATTCTAAATTTCTACGAGTAAAATTGACAGAATTTGTATTTTATACATTTTTAAGAACGAATAGTACAATATGAACCTTCTATTTAGGAAAAGATGTTAAGCCTTGTTTTTCCATAGCTACTGGATTGAGAGCATCTGGGATTTTTGTCTGCAATTTGTAATATTGCATTAAAACAAGCAAGTTGATCAGTTTTCAGTGATAATGAGTTCTCATAATCGCATAGAGCATTCCTTGAGAGGGAGAGTCGTTGGCAGGCTTGAAACTGGCCAGTCCCAGGCTGATGGTTACAAGTAGCGCCGAAAGTGGTCTCCTGGCTATGGAATCGATTCCAAACAAGTGGTATTGTCACCAGAAAGGTTGAACAAGGCCGCCAAAGAGCAACAACACTTGCACAGGATCGGTACTTCGCATTAAGCGCATGACTATATATGCGGACAACAGCTCCTTAGCTTGCTCGTGACTTTATTGCTGTGTCTGGAAGAAGAACTTCCACGAAGTCTATAGATGTCTTGTGGAGACTATGCTTTAAGCCCGGAGTTCAGTTGTCTCTTTGACTGCATCCAACAAGAAAGACTGGTTGTTGTGGCGCTGAAAACATTAGTCGCGGAAACCACAAGAATGAGGATGTGTTTTTTTAGCAATGAGTCGAGATTCACCTGACGGAGTAATTCTCATCGAGTCTTCTTTTGAAGAGAAAGTGGAGCTCGTTTTTATCCCTCTTACGTAACAGAAATCGACAAATTTGTTGGCAAAAGGATCCTTGTCTGAAGCAGCATAATGTTGGCTGTCGTACACTACAGCACGTCTTCGATTCGGGTACTGTTAATGCACAGCGCTATAGACAGATGAGATATTTGAAGCCAATGTGAGGTTGTTCAAAGGTGCTATAACCTCAGACTACATTTTTATAGACGATAATGTATACTAGATTTTTATAGACATAGAGTTCCCATTGTTGATAAATTTCTTGAAGAGGAGGATTTTCACCGTATGGATTAGCTTTCGAGATCTCTGGATCTTAATCCTATTGAACAATATTGGTATTGTCTAGGAAAAGCCATTTCGCAGTGTATTCCCCTCCCAGAACCCTCAAAGCTTTTTTCAAAGTCCTTCAAGCGCTTTTGAAAGATCTAACTTTTTTACCACAAACGTGTACTGATACCCTCATAAACAACGTAGCAACTCGTTGTGAGGCTTGTATAGGAGTGCGCAGTGGTTACATTCCATATTAGACAAATCTTTCCCGATGTAAATGCTTAATATCTGATTCATGATTTCACACTTTTTGATATGACCTATATCTTAATACAAAATTAAAATCTTTTTCGCATTGTTATGTTGCTATATTTTTTTATCACATTGTTATACGTCTCTGTGTCAAATTTCGTGGAAGCACAGTAAATAGTTCATTAGTCTTCCTAGATTTTATGTCTGTGATTTTAATATTGGAAATGAGTGCATTTCTCAGAAATACGCATTCCTTTAATATGTAATGCTTCTGAAGTCAAAGATAATTTTTTAACCAGCCAGGAAAAAATGGCATTTTACCAATCTGGGTAGAATCGACCCATATTATTGATATGTATTGATCCCATGCAATCTGAATTTAACATTTTTAATGTACCTCATTTTAATTAATGGTTAATATTTGGCGTTAGTGTACTAAAATACAAAAACAATTATGTCATTCAGTGGTCTCTGCTGTTGCTCTTCTCTAACTGGTCTGTTACACATTTTAAATATCACATATAATATGTGACCAATCATTGCTACAGAATAATGTTACCTTGATTGCGTGATACGAAAAACGATGATTATTTTAAAAAATTAAACATTGTTTTGCCACTTTTATAGAACAATAACATGAGAGAGATTGCTTGTTTAAATTCCCATCACAGGCTGCAAGTTTATGTCATCTTGTTGTACTAGCATCTATACTCATGTCCAAAATTAAGGTAACAAACATGTTTTCCATCATAATTTTAAAATGCTTTCAGTAAAACTGATAAAATTTGTATTTTATATGTTTTGAAAAGCACATAGTACAACGCCAAGCTTTAGATCAGGAAAGGATGTTATTTTAGCGTGAGTTTTTGCAGAACTACTGAATTGAGACCTTTTAAGTATATGTGAATTTTGCCTGAAGTTTTGTGAAAATTGCATTAAAATAAACAAGTTAGTCTGTTTGCGTTGAGAATGACTTCTCACAATAGTTTAGATGACTCTTTGAGATGGAGAACCTCTTGTAGGCTTGAAGCTGGTCAGTCTCAAGCGGAGGTGGCTTGATAGTTGCAAGTGGCCCGAAAAAAAGTGGTCTCCCAGTTATGGAATCAGTTCGAAATAAGTGGTACTGTCATCAGGAAGGTTGGCCAAGGTCTCCACAGAGCATCGACATCTGCACAGGATCACTATTTCACATTAAGCGTATGACAACATAAGCGGACAACGGCTCCTAAACTTGCTCGTGACCTTTCTGTTGTGTCTGGAAGAAGAATTTTCAGGCAAACAGTCTACAGATGTCTTGCACAGACTGACCTTTACTTTTGGTGTTAAGTATTGTGTACCCCTTTGACTATATCCAACAGTAAAGAGCGGCTATTTTAGAGCCGAAAACATCAGTGATGGATACCACAAGAATGGTGGCGTTTTTTTTCAGCGATGAGTTGAGATTCACCAGATAAAGTGTTTTTCGTCAAGTCTTCACATGGGGAGAAAACGTAGCTTGTTTTCATTCCTCCTACGTAAAAAAATTGACTGATTTGGTGTCAAAAGAATCTTTCTGTATAGTGACATAATGTCGGATAGTCGTACACATCTGTACATTTTTGATGCGGGTACTGTCAACCTTCAACGCTATAGGGATGAGCTCCTGGAAGCCTATGTGAGATTTTTCTAGGTGCTATGGATCCGGATTACATTTTTATGGACGATAATGCGCGACCACCACAGAACACATTGTTGATAAATTTCATGAAGGAGGGGATATTTGCCGTATGGGCTGACTCTCAAGGTCTCTGCGCCACATTTCTATTGAATATTTTTGGGATGGTCTAAGAAAAGCCCTTTCTCAGCGTAGCTCTCCTCCCAGGACGATCCATGAATAAAGTCCCGCTTTTGGAAAAATGGGCTTTATTGCCAGAAATACTCATTGAAATTCTCATAAACAGTAGGGAAGCTCTTTGTGAGGCTTGTATAACAGTTCTTTTTTTAGAGTATGACCAATTTGATAGAAATCATGCTGTATATTTTGCTTCTTTTAAAATTCTTTTGGCTTGAAGACCTTAAGATTTTCTCTTTCTGTCAATGCATTCACTTTATTTGAAAAAAAGAATTCCCCAGTGTTAAATACAGAGTGTGTGAAAGAATATTTTCAATTTAACTTGATCCTTCAGTACTCAGTTTCTCTTCATAACTAATGGATCTGTTTTTTTTTTAATGCGGAGCTGATGGTTCTGCAACAAGAATAAGTTAGAAAAATATATTGTTTATTATACGTGTTGTTTTATCATGGATGTACGTTTGGATGTCAATAAATTTCCTCCATTATCATGTATTATTTTTAATGAGAAATAGAGTATTAGGAAAATTACAGCTGTAATGCAAATTTAGCTATAACAAATTGGACTAAGATGAAAATAATGAAATTTTTTGTTTACCTTTTTGACAATAGCCTTGGCGAACTTCACGCTGTTACGAAAGTTATTCTCTCTCACGCTACCAGAGACATCGAAGGCGAAGTAGAAAATGTACCTCCCTGTATAGGAGAGGCTCAATGCCTTTGCCAATGGCGTAGATCCGTTGTGGAAAGTCGAATACCAAGCTTTGCGATATTCGAGCAACTCCTTTTTCTGTTTTTTTTCTTTTTCGGCTATTGCCTCCTTTAAGATTTCACTTATTGATACACTGTTATCGAAATCGTGACGTCCTGAAAATATGTTAATCATATTACTGCATAAATACACTGTAGGAATAAATTTATTCAATTATTTTCCGGTCAGTTAATTATTGTAGTTTTTTTTTTCGAAAAGCGGATTCCGTTTATTTTTTTTTATTATTATTTTACAGCTGCGTGGATATTTTGTTTTTAATCATTCGTTAGGTTCTTCTTTACTTACCGTAAGTTACTTTACCTAAAGGAAAAAAAATGCTTATAGGAACAATTTGAAAATATCGAACGTCAAATAATGTCAAGGTCTATTTAAAAGAAAGGAATATATGGTTTATACAGTATTTCAAAGAAATTAGAACTGTATTATGTCATCCTCCAAAAAAAGACTAGTTTTACTGTGCAAGGGAAGTAGAGCTTTTCGAAATAATTATTGTGACAATTTAGATCAGGGGTGGCCAACCCGCGACACGTGTGCCACATTGTGGCACGCGGGAGTCGTAACTGTGGCACGTGAAGACTTATTGAAAAATTACAAAACTGTTATAAATATATTGCTGAATTAATTCAGTTGCAATAGAAAAATATCAGGAAGAGAATATGTAAAAAACAAATTTTCAGCTTGAGATTTTAAAGGCGCTAAACCAGATTTTTTCCTCTTTCAGTGTAGCGCCAAAAATGAGATTATTCTCCAAAGCTTACAATTCCACAGCATTGTAACGTTCCGAGAAAAATGTTGAGTAACGTGAAACTAAAAACAAATAAATTCTCTCTCTATCGGACGGTCGAATCTGCCCAAAAAGTCACCCTCTCTCGGGGGAGGTTACTTTTTAACATCTCGGATTTCCACTCGAATTTCAGCTTCCTCTTGCAGTGCTGAAGTTTAGTGTTTATAGCTATTGGCTGTCAGCGTGATGTCAGATAAAAATGTTTTTCCGAAGGTGTTCGCTATTTACAATTTCTGCAATGTCAAGAAGTAATTCTGCATTATATTAGAAGAGCAGTTGTTTATACGGTAGAATTAATTCTATCTGCACAAAGTATAAAGCAGGGGGAGTGAGAACTTGCTTCTATGACTAATCAGAATGCTGGATTCGGAGCCTAGAAAATTTGTAGCGTAACATTGGCAAATTGTTTCTAGCTATCAGACTCAGTTAACTGAGAACTCTGTTAGCAAGACGCGTTAAGCTTTTTTTTTTTTCCTTTTCTAAAATTGTTTTTAGATTTTAGCGTTAAGCGTAGTTGTTTAAAGTTTTTTTTAATTTTTTATTTTCAATATGTTTATGAGTAAATCTTCGACATTGAAACGAAATTATGAAGAGGATATTGCAGCATGGAAATTTAAAATTGCCAGGGAAGAACACACTACTTGTTTACACATCAAAATGCTTCCAAGCCTGTTTGCTTGATATGCGGTATTTGTACAGCAGTTCCAAAAAAAATTTAACTTGTACCGTCATTTTAAACAACTGCATAATGATTTGAACAACAAATATCCTGTCGGATCAAATTTGCGAACGGAATTTATCAATAAAAAAAAGAAAGAAATCTTTAGTCAGCCAACAATCTTTGTTCCAAAAGAGAAATGAAGAAATGAAAACTATGATGAAGGCTTCTTATGAGCTTTCTTTGTTGTTAGCCCGCTGGAAAAAACCATATTCTGATGGAAGGAAATAATAAAAAGTAACCTTTTAATTTTCGACCAAAATATCTGTGATCTAACTGTCAAAAATATGGTTGATAAAATAGCTTTGTCTATAATACCGTCATGCTTCGTATAGATGACATGGGCCAGGATGTTGGAACGCAAATTGTCTCTGGACTTCAAAATTGCAAATATTTTTCATTAACTTTGGATGAAAGCTGTGATATCACAGACAATGCGCAGTTAAGCATCTTTGTGCGTTGCACGAACAATAATTTTGATACTGTGGAAGCATTTCTTCTCATTTGCGAAAACTAGCAGGTGAAGACATTTTTAAGGAACTTAAAAATGTAATTGATGTTAACAAAGTAGAAAGGACAAAATTAGACAGTGTTTGCACAGGTGGAGCGCCTTGCATTAGGAGGCACAATAAAAGATTTTGTTGCATTGCTTGAAAATTATTTGGGAAGAAAGATTTTCAAGTTTCATTGTATTATTCACCAAGAAGCTCTTTGTGCCAAGGACTTAAACTTGTCTTTCGTTGTTAACCCTGTGGTGTGCTGTATCAACAAAATACGAGCTCGTGCTCTGAATCGATGAAGATTTCGTACGCTTTTCCCTGAAGAAGCGGAAGAAAACGGCGAATTACACCTTCATTGTAGTTTACGTTTGTTTTCCAAAGGAAGTTCACTTACGAGATTTTGGAGTTTGAGGGAATATGTTTTAGAACACTGGAAGAAAACGATGAACTGCCCAGTGAATGCTCGCTCCTTAGGAGTGAAAATTGGCTGTGTGATTTAGCTTTTCTTACGGATATAAATGAACATTTAAATTTAAGATTACAGTAAAAAAATTGTATTTTTACTGCCCTAGTTGGTTATATATCTTCTTTTGTGAACAAACTTTTTTTTGTCTGGATTTTGGAGAGAAAAAATTAACTCATTTCCCATTCACACACACACATGCAGGAATTATCTACCAAAGTTAGTAATGTTCCAAACTATGATAAATTTAAAAATTTAATATCCATTTTGCAGGATTCTTTCAGTGCCAGGTTTGAGGACTTTAAAGATGATAAAAATTATTGAACTTTTCACTAATCTTTTTTCGATTTCTTTTACTCTGAAAAGCAAATATAAGGAAATTATTTTAGCAGCATGTGATCCGAATTTCCTCAAATTTGTGCCACCAAGCAATTTTCAAAATTTACATGATTTAGCGGTCAAATATTGTTGTAGGTTTGGATCAACATATGTTTGTGAAGAAATGTTTTTTGTGTTTTGAACGTAATTAAATCAAAATATCGCTCAAAATTAACTGATATGCACCTAAAACACCTAATTTTTTTAGCACCTTCAAAAACTAATCCAAATATAGATGATTTAGTAAAAAAACTACAAATTCAAAAGCCACATTAAGAAATTACTGACTTAATAATCATTTAAAATTAAATGTTTCGAGTTGCTTATTTTTGTTTTGTACCTAAGCTAACTGATTGATCCTGTAAAAATTTATCAACAATAAAATATAAGTTTCTACTTTTGTTTTATTTGTTATATAATTTTTTTTACATTCACACTGTATAGAACTGGCATTTAAAAATATGTTTTTGGTGAAAATAACCCATAATAGTCCTATAAGTAAAAAATTTTCACTTTTGTATATTTTTTAGTTTGGTGGAAAAGTTGGAAGTGGCACGCGTAATTTTTTTAAATCAGATTGGGGCACGCTTCCCACAACAAGGTTGGCCACCCCTGATTTAGATAATTATTGTAACGACATATTTGTAAATGTAAATAAAAGAACATTACATAAATACAGTATGCCCATTTAAGTCCTTTCCCAGCCTCTTAACTTCGGATCGGCTGCTGCTATATTCATAAAGTGGTGTCTAGGTATTGTAAAGTAGTTATGCGCTACTGAATAAAACCACCTACCGCGCCTTCTGGTAGTTAACTGCGGAGTTGGCATTCCTATCTCGAAAACGGAACGCGATAAGGGAAAAAAGAATTTTCAAAGTTGTACTGTGGAGTTGTCCAGTGGAGTCAGATCCGGCGAAAATGGAGACCATTCTTCGACACCGCCATACCCAATTATTTAGCCAACATGACGGCATGCATCATAAGACATCTCCAGTGAAGTAGTGCATCGTCAAGGAATTTGGGAATCAAATAATTGGGTATGGTGGTGTAGAAAATTGGCCTAAAAGTTCGCTGGATCTGATTCCACTGGACTTCTTCCAGTGAGGATATTTGAATCAGCGTGTGTATGCAAACCTTTCCACAAACATTGCAGGACCTTAAAGGGCGCATTATGGACGTTGGTGCCAACGTGTCATACTCTATGCTCTAATTTGTGCCACGGGACATTCAAACGAGGATCCTAATCGTGCATTGCAACTGATGGTGAGAAGTTTGAACATCTCAAATAAATGTAGATTGTTATTTCTTGAGTTGTATTTTTCTTTCTTTCTCAGATCATTTTTCTCATGTTACAGTGCAGAAAATCACAAAGTAATTAAATGCGTGGTTTAACCGTTCTATTCTTTGCATTAATGTCCACATGTAGGGATTGCAATATCGGACCAAAAGTTCAATACCGGTTTTCGGTATTTTTTACATCTTAATACTGGGATACCGGTTTTAATACCGGTAGTAAAGATTTTTAAAAAAGAAAGAAAACAGGTTTTTTTGCCAGTTTTATTGGAAAGTGTAAATATCTCAAAAAAATAATGTGCAGCTTATAAATTATAACAGTATATAAATAACCACAAAAAAGTAATAAGGAACATATTCATTTAAATCACAAAAAAAGTGTAAATATCACTATTCAGTCTGTGGTCGGTGGTTTTCATCATATAAATAATGAAACCAAACCTTAGCTTTATTAATTGATTTTTTATGCTCTTTAAAGTTATTCTTACTCATTATTATAGGTTATTACTTATGAGTATATATATAATAAATCTGAAAAATATTTTGGACCCTGAAGTATGATATGCAAGTTCAGAGTGAATAACAAATTCACCGATTAAAAAATATCGAAATATTACGCATTTTCTTCACAACTACAACCTCGTTTTCACTGATAGAAATATCAGATTATGAATCCTGGGAGTATGCAGTATCGCTCTGAGCTGTAATAGGATAGTCTTGGCCCGCCTCCTTGGATGATTTACATTATTGGTCACTTCTCTTGTTTGTACGGTGCAAATTTGTATTCACAATCTAATTGATTTCGCTCGTTAGGGAGAAATAAAAACTATTTTGCTATGTTGGCAATCTCTAAGCATATAGTGGAGACAGTTTAAAATATTTCTAGCAAATACCGAAAAAACAGTATTTAAACTTGTGAATAACGGTATTACAAATTTGTTTAAATGCCTCAAAATACTGGTATTCGGTATACCGGTATTGCAATCCCTATCCACAGGTGTCTTTTCATACTAAATCTATGATGCTCTACAGCTTTGTTAATCCCTTTTTTCTCCTATCTCACTCTGTTTTCGAGATAGGATTGCTAACTCCACAGTTTACAACCACAGGGTTCTGTAAGTGGTTTTATTCAGTAGCACATGGCTGCTTTACTATACCTAGACACCCCTTTTTTGAAAATAGCAATAGCCGTTCCGAAGTTAAGAGCGTGGCAGGGAACTTTAATGGGCACACTGTATGATTTCATGTACAATTCTACTAAAATGTTCTAATATCTTCATTTAGATTATTTGAACGAATAGAAAAGAGAAGAATCTTCTTCGAAATTCTATTTTCAATATTTTTAAGGGGAATTTATATTAGAGATGAAATTTGCTGAAACTAAAACATTATACCAATCCTATGTGAATGATTGTGTTTCTTAACCTTCCACGTCTGGACTATTAACAGAAATCTTGGAAGTTCACTCAATAAATTAATATTACTATCCATAATATCGAAAAAAAGGATGTAACTGGTAGCTTTTCTAAATATTAGCATGAAAAAATGTTTTAATACCGAATTATCAATGGTATCATTGAAATTCTTTTGTACCTATAGTTCTAATATGTATTACATTTTTATTTTTACTTTCCAATAAATATTTTAAAAAAAATTATGATTTTCAAGTGTACCTAGCTGCAATTATAATTCGAATTAAGGCATTTTAAAACAATTTTTCCTTTTGTTAGATTCTGTTTTATTTATGGTGGTATTTGTTTTTTTATTTACGTTTTGTGGTGCTATATTGGTTTCCTTAATAAATGTACTATACTAAGTTAAACTTTTTTTTTCTGGCGGTTGTATGTAGATTATGTTTTTACATGACATTTGGTATTGGAAAATATCTTATAGTATTTTAAGTATCGATCACATTTAATTTCATATTTATAATCTTATTCTTACACTGCTCTCTCTCACTCTCTTTTAGCCTAGTTGTATAGGTAATAATAAAGGAAAGTTGGCTGGCCTTTAAACTATGTTTGACCCTATAATCTTAGTTCTTAAGGCTAAAGATTTTCTATTATACTACTGTGACCTTTTTATTTTGAAATTTTCTGATTTCTTATTTTTTTATTTATTATTACACACCACGCACACACACACAAGTAGCATCTCACAATGAGAAACGTGTTACATATTCTTAAATTTGTGTTACAGTTCTAATACATGAGTTAGTTTCTTAAATTTAAAATTCCTATAAACAAGATTTAAGGATTACAGATTTAACAGAATGTTTCTAACAACTTACCTAAGCATTGCGTTTCTTGTCCAGACCACTCTCCACTGGGTAAGCATTCTCTGACTTTCGATCCTATTAATTCACATTTATCAAAACATTTAAACTCAACATGATCTCCAAGGTTATAACTGCTGCTGTTTTTATATCCATTTACAGGAATGCCAGGATTTGGACAGTAATTATCTGCAAAGACATTCCCAGGTAATGTTAAAAATAATAGTTAAAACTGATTTTTTTTAAATGTCAGTATGGATTGGTTAAAATGCTGATAAAAATCGAGCATATCAAAAAGAATTATCACCACAGATCCATAAAAATTAAATTTGTTATTATTATTATTTTAACAGTACATTGCATTAAATTTCAAGGATAATGTAGATTACCTTTGGAAATTTTCATTTAAAATACTGAGTAATAAAACTAGTAATAATCAACCTTGGAGCTTACTTTGGTCAAGTGAGAAATCGGAAAAGTATTTACGGCATCTCCAATTTCGAAGTCACACCCCACGGGGGGGGGGCAATGGACTAATGCCTGAATAATAATCTCGGCTACGTCCAACGGAAATCATTCTTTTTATCCTGTATCTTCCTTTAAAGGTGTGACATAATCCGCTTTTAAAGAGATACAAAAAGTGAAACTAGAGTTCCGCTGACGTACCAGAACAGACTCCAGAAACAAACCTAGATATTAAGCTTAAAACCAATAGTGCATCATGTCGTTTTTAATACTTCATTGCAGCTCCACACAATTGACCAGCGCTCTTGGCACTCCAAGACATCGGCTATTTTTAATAGCATATTTTCAAAAAATAATTATAAATGTAGCCAAATTTTATTACCCATGTAAAATTATACAGTTAATAAGTATAAGATTAGCAAAAAGTTTTACTAAAGCTAATTACTAATTATGCATGTAAAATAAAATGAAAAGAAAGGAAGTTGAAAATCGATAACCATAACAAAAATATTAATAACAATATAGCAAAAATAACAATATAATCGAGGACGATGCGGTGGTTTAAACGTTCCAACAAGCCAGTGCAAATTAATTGATTTTAATTAATTATTCAATGATTTGAATGAACCGGCTTTAAAGAATGATTATTATTGCTTAAATATGTCTCTCACTCAACGAAGCAATTTCATCACGAAGTGACACACACAAGGACATCTACTGAATTAGCACTTCACTCTCCAAAATTAATACCACGCCAAAACAAAATATGTGTTACATAATGGTATATTTTTCCTTTTTTAACATATTAAATAATAATATACATAAATGGTGATTACATAAAAATTTCTACCACAGAAAGGAGTACAAATAACAGAAATGTACTAACATGTAATAATGAGAATAAGTGATAAATTTTTTAGAAAATTTGGCGGTACGAATCCTAAGAAATCAGTACTCAGAATGCCACCTTTGGCAGCAATAACAGTACTTATATGCCTGGGCAGGGAGATGAAATATATTGGACTACATGGATGAGTACAGTTGTCCGTGCAACTACAACACTATGCACTTCATCAATCGTAGGGACAGGTGAGTGATGGCATCCCAATCGTTTTGCAAACATTGACAAAACGTTTTCAATTCGTGAGATGTCAGGAGAACGTGCTGACCGCGGCAACAGTCGAATATGTTCTATATTAAGTAAGGTCAAGACAGTACAGAAAAACATGTACTCGTGTACTGACCTGCTAAAACATAGGGTTACGTAAGCCTCAAAGATAAGGCAAAACCATGAATCCTAACCCTTCAGAAATGCATTGGTTGCTGTCAGTGGTGCACACAAGAATTTTTCAAGGAGGGGGGGGGGGTAGGTCAGGATCAAAAGTCCACCATTCTCTTATATACACTGCCCCCATACACTGCTAAACATATTCTTTTGATTTTGTCGATTTTCAGGAACAAAAAAATAGTAAAAAAAACGAATCTTACAGGAGTCGCATATGATGTGTAACACGTGACATGTTATCGTGGTTAATACACAATAGTAACTTAAATCCTGACAAAAATGAATCGGGTATGATTGGAAATAATTTTCTATCGAATAATTATATCTTTAATGAAAATTTTATTTCATTAACACAAGGAGTGATGCAATTTTTTATCAAAAATAATTATTCTTATTCAATTTGGGGAAGAGTGGAGATACAATAGACTTATGATAACTAAAATATGACACATATATTTGTGATTTCAAAGTATTTAAAAACCGTTGAAAAATAGCGTCAATAACAGTACTACTATTAGTTATTGAAATACTTCGATTTGTGTTCATTTCGAGCTTCAGTTCATCATCCAAAAAAGCTATGAGTGAACAATTGTAAAGTTGCGTGACTCACAAATAGATTTGGTAAAGCAGTAGTTGGGTCGGCCGTTGATGTTTGTGAGAGAATTACACTGGTGTCCGAAAGTTAAGCATAAATCGCAAAATGCGAAAAACATGGAGTAATTATTCGTAAAATTATTCCAAATTTCTTGCGGATATTAATTGGGTGAAGGAGAAACATTGGGTTTATGCAAAATTTTCAGTCGACTACTTCCTGCGCGAAACACCGGCGCATGTCGGAAAGCGGAGAAACCGATTCACGCAACATAGGCAGTTCAGACAAGTTTCGTGCAACTGCTGTGCGAAGGAACGTTGTTAACCACCAAACAGGGTGAATGATGGCACAAAGACGCCAATTGGACATGTTTACGAAAGGAAGAATCGTTGGAATGCTGGAATCCTCACGATCACAAACCGAAGTGTCTCGAATTCTGAATGTGGACCAGTCTGTGATCTCAAGACTGTGGCAGAAGTTTCAAAGAATGGGAGATGTTACCCGAAAACCAGTATCAGGTCGACCAAGAGTCACAACCCCTCGCCAAGACCGATATCTGGTAATAAGTGCGCGACGTCAGAGGGGCAGTACTGCCAGAGCACTGGGTTCGGCGCTCACAGTCGCCACAGGAATACGAATTTCGAGACAAACTGTTTACAGGAGACTCAATCATGCTGGTCTGTATGCCAGAAGACCAGCAGTTTGCATTCCCCTCACGTCTGCGCATAAACGCGCTCGTTTGAACTGGAGTTTGAAACATCAACATTGGAGTGTGGGAGAGTGGGCTAATGTGATGTTCAGTGAAGAGTCCCGGTTTAGTCTGAGTAGTGATTCTCGGCTGGTAACGATATGGAGAGAACGTGGAACACGTTTTGAACCAAGAAACATAACGGAAAGGCATCACTTTCCATCAAGAGAAGTAATGATATGGGCAGGCATCATGATGGACGGCCGCACAGAGCTCCATTTCTTTGACAAGGGGTCTGTGACTGCTCAAAGATACAGAGACGAAGTTCTTGAGCCTTATGTTCGCTTGTTTCGAGGTGCTGTCGGTCCTGACTTCATATTCATGGATGATAATGCGCCATGTCACCGAGTGGTGCTGATTGATGACGACTTCCTTGAAACGGAAAACATCAAGCGCATGTCGTGGCCTGCGAACTCCCCTGATTTAAATCCTATCGAGCATGTATGGGATATGCTCGGAAGACAAATTGCATCCCTTTCGAACCCACCAAGCTCCGTTACAGAACTGAAGAGAGCTCTCCAAGAAGCTTGGAATCGTTTGAGCTCACAACTCATTCATCATCTCATAGCAAGTATTGTAAATCGGTGCGCAGCGTGCCTGGCTGTCAGAGGTGACCACACGCCTTATTAAACTGCAGCATCAGTATTTTATTTAATGTTTTCTTTCATTTTTTCTTTAAATTGTGAATCCTTGCTATGCCCAGTTTTCTTTCAAACTGCTACTTTGGATAATAAAATTAATTATTATCATTCTTTTGATTTGCTTCCTTATTTTATAACCATTTTACACTCGCATATCACGTTTCCCGCCATTCTGATTTACAGTTCCTTCTTTATTCACATAATTATCAATTATGCTTAACTTTTGGACACCAGTGTATGTTCTCTGCACCTGCCCGAAAAGCCTTGCTGCGTTGTGTGAGTTGAATTATGTGTAATTTTTTTCGTCTGAACTCCTCCAGTTTTTAATTTTTTGTTCACGTTTCTTTTGCCCACAACTTCGCATATATTCTGCTCTGCATATACCCATCTCTTAAAATCACAAAATCATAAAAATTTAATTAGCTTGGTAAATGTTTAAATGTTAGAAATATTAGAGAAAATCAAATTTACCCGTGTAATTAATTAGTTAGTTTTTTTAATCGAAAATTTTTTTTTAATCACAATTAAAAATATTATATTGACAGCGACGTGAATTAACCTCAAAGTATGAAAAAGATACGCACTAAAATATTTATTCGAATAATTCGATATTACTTACTCGTACTTTTTTAAGAATGATGAACTTTGTCAGACGCTTAACAGTAAAAATATAATTATTATTATAGTTTACACATATAAATATAACCTCAGATTTCATACACAAAGAGACCTGAGACTTTGACAATTGAGCGTAAGAATTGCAAGTTTATCCTGGATGAAGTCTATTAAGACTTGCTGGTATATTCGAAGTGGGTTTAGAGTCAAGAAAACGAAACAGAGTTTTTGAATTCGAATCTTTTGAAATGCTAAATTTAGCAATATAAAAAAGGCTGGTGGCTTGATGGCTACTAGAATTGTACCCCTATGGGAGGGTAGCGAACAGACACCACCAAGCGCACTGATTGGTCAAATCAAATAGCACGCGTTTCCCCGACTTCCTGTTACACATTTCCGTCCCTTTTCACGAAATCACTCCTACAAATATCCAGCAACCGAGAGGAAAGATGTTACACATCAATAAATTATTAAACAAATAATAAGCCTTAATGAATAAAATAAATTATTAATTACAAATACTTAATTGAATTTTATGTACTATGTACATAGGATTATCATCAATCGAGAAAAAAAAAAATCAAGGGCTATGGGGGAGTCCGGACCCGTGGACCACCCCTCATATCAAAATTTAATTCCTACTTCTCTGTTATTGTTTACAATAGTAATAAGGTCATTTAACTACAATATAATATTCTTGATGATAGAAACAAATAATACACAATAATAATTTATTATCCCCTTATATTAAGAGAGGGAATTTCAAAATTTAATTAATTGTGACAAAAATAAAGATAAGGAGGAAATATTTTTCTCATCAAAGCTTAAGAAGCTCTTAGGGTTAAATGGATACCTTTTGAAATGTACAAGAGTTCATTTCATAATTAAGTAACTTGTGATTGTGGGAAATCTGGAGAGTAACAAGGAGTATACAGATAAACTTTTTCATCACAGTAACAACTATTTTGTTTATCGAATGCTTTCTGACTGCCTATTTCTGTTCTACTCAAACACAGTCAATTCGTCCTCGTAATTTTGAACACTTGTCGGATGACGAGGTCGACACCTGAATTGGTACCTCACGTTTCTCATCCACACCACACCAACGTGAGGTCTTTGAACCTCGAAATATTTAACGAGTATCAGTCTCTTTATCTGATGAGAACTGCATATAAAAACTGTTAAGTATAGGTTTTACCAACAACTAATTGTGTCGTTATTTTTCATTTTTTTTTATCAAAGTATATAATTTTGCAATTTGAGTATTTTTTAAATTTTTAATGCCTTTTAATTAATGTTTTAATATAACGACAGATCGTTTTGGATATGTATCGTTAAGAAATATTTTTAAAAAATTGTATATTTCCGTTTTAACCAATCTACTGATATTTAATGCCAAATTGGCGCATATCGACTTAATTTTTTTTAAAGAAACTAGGATTTCACATTATTTCTACTATCTCTAGAAAACAACAAAACAAAAACATTATAAAGATAAGAAAAGGTGCCAACAGGTACGATTGTGATAGAAAACAGCAAAACAATAATAATAAGTATACGCACCTGGATTGTTACATCTAGCCAATTCGCCACTCCATCGTCCATTTGGCAGACAATATCGTTCAAATGATCCAATCAGTTCAAATTTCATAAAGCACTTGAAATTCACCTTTGCACCAACTTTAAAACTGTCTCCTATTCTGGTGCCGTATTCAGGTACTCCGGGAT
The DNA here is from genome assembly GCA_019973975.1 of Trichonephila clavata. Taxonomy (NCBI): domain Eukaryota; kingdom Metazoa; phylum Arthropoda; class Arachnida; order Araneae; family Nephilidae; genus Trichonephila; species Trichonephila clavata. The sequence continues at coordinate 122,867 of BMAO01001937.1, forward strand.
CAGGACAAAGTACCTCTAAGAAAAATATCGTTTGTATGAAAAATGAATCAATTGAAAGTATTGAACCAAATATATATATATTTTTTTTTTTTTTTTTATTATATTATATATATATATATATATATACAGTCGGACCTCTATTTTACGAAGTCGCTAAATCCCGAAAAAATTTTGTTGTATGGAAAATTCGCTATATAGAGGTTCATATTTCAATATACTTTATAAACCCCAAAAAACAAATTTTAAATTCATAAACACTATACATTAAAAGGTAATTATTCAAATCTTTTGTTAATTAATATCTATTTCTTTTATATATCTTACCTATCAAAGAAAGAAAGAAAAACTGCAAAGAAAACAAGAACAAGGAATGTCGAGGAATACACTTTATTTTCATCATTAAGAAAATAATTTTATAATAAAATTAATGAATTTTAAGGATATTTTCTAATTTAAGCATACAAGTAATTTTAAACATACACTAATTTATAGCTAGAAATTCTAAACATACATTATCACACATGCGTCCTTAAATTTAATTACTCATAAAATCTGTTAATTTTGTTTGAGTTTTTTTTTTGTTTGAAACAATGTTTTGTTTCATAATACACCTCACATCTTTGCAATGTACAAAAAATTCTTTCAGGTGTATTTTTCGGTATATTTTCTTAATTTTTTCTAACCATCCATTGCTACCTAGAAATTGGTTGTATCCCAATGCCTTCGCAAATTGAAGATCTTTCTCTATTACGAATAGTCCAGAGATCGGAACATTTTTATCTCGCATTAAGTGTATGCGCTTCAAAACTACCTCGTCAACATCTTCACAGACGCATGTTCTTAAACGTTATGAACAAAAATTTGATACATCATAGTTTTGTAGCTTATCTCGATTTTTTTTTATTTTAGTTGATAAGCTGTTTGGAGGAATACCAAATTTTGAAGCAATATTCTTTTTCTCGACGCCTTTATTCAGTTTCTGAAGAATTAAATTTTTTTCTTTGATGGGCAAGCACTTACGTTTTGTCATTTTCGAGCTACAAGAAACGAAGTTATCAGTATCAACCCTGCAAATGAACGGAGACTAGTTCAAAGATACGGGGACATAAGGTAACTCAACAGAGTGTGAAAGGGGATATCGAAGATGTTTCTAATGAACTGGACAATGGAGGTTAAAGGTTGCACTTTTTTCTTGGATGCAAAGCCCAGAATTCCATTGCTCTCAGTGACTTAGGTACCTAATAAAAGTGGTTCAAGTTTAATGTGACCACTATAAAATGTGTTAAAAGAGGAAACCAAAACAAACTTGAAATGTCCAAAAATTCTTTAAAAATAGGGAGGAAAAAAAGTTCATTATATAGAAAATGCATTTCGCTATTGGGAGGTTATTTTGCGAAGAAAATCGTGAAATGTTCTTGGTTCCGGGAAAAAGTTCGCTATATAGAAAAATTCGCAATATAGAGGTTCGTAATATGGAGGTTCAACTGTATATATATATATATATACTAGCTGACCCGGCAAACTTTGTTTTGCCATATGAATTATTTCTAGTGAATATTTGGTAGTCAAAAAAAAAAAAAAAACGAACACATTGTAAGTGTGTGAGGATGTGGTATATGACTGAAATAAGAATGGAGCACTGTGAACGATGACGGCAAAGTAACAAAATACCAAATATTCATTTTTTGAATTCTTTGTATTTTTATTATTTTACTAAAAATTTCAGATTACATCTCTATCACAAATTATGACAATTGAAAAATAACATTATCTATCTCTTAGTGCAATGGAGTATACGATATTTTTTGTGAGTTCACCTTTTCCCAACTCAAGAAAATTGCACAATCAATATTAATGGCCGAAAACGACTTAGGCCCTAAACTTTAGTGAGCAAGAGAAAACTTATTGTGTGAGAAAGACAGGAGACCGGCTTCGTTCTCATCTCTACTCTGTGCTGTTTACGGGGTGAGAAGTGACACAGGCCTGGCGGGAATAACTGATCGAGTGGTAGCTGATAAATTATCGAACGCCAAGAGTAGAAAATTATTAAAGTACTAATATCGCAATTAAAAAATAGGGGTTGGTGGTAGAAAAGTAAAAATTTAGGGTTGTATGTATTTTTTTAATGTCAAAAAAAAAAAAAAATTTTTAAAAAATTTGTCCAAAAAATAAAAAATTAGAGAGGACCACTCTTATTACTTGAAAAACAGTTTTTACGTCCTATTCTCAAACATACTGAATATACGCACAAAATTTCATAAGAATCGGTCTAGCCGTTTCACTTTTCTCGTGTCACTTATTTGAAATAATGATCACGAAGTAAAAGCGATTAAGTTTTTCGCAAATATTTAATATGTTTGTTAAAAACGGATGCAATATGTGAATTTTTGAATTCAGAGAGATGTACAAAAAAGGGGGGGGGGAATAAATTTTCACTCGCTAACTTTGGTGATTTTTGATATGTTATAGACATCCCTTTTGCTAGTGTAATCCATGAGCAGGTGGAACAGAGAAAAGTCACATATGGCGCGAAACCGATTTTCGACGCCAAGCGAAATAAACGGCGAAATAAAAAAACACACAGTAGAAAAACAATTACGCGTTTTAAGGTTTTCAATAAATATCTTTTCAACTAATTGGAATATCGGAATGAAAAATAGTTTACGTCCTATTCTCAGACCTCCTGAATATACGCACAAAATTTCATAGGAATCGGCCCAGCCGTTTCGGAGGAGTTTGGTAACAAACACTGTGACACGAGAATTTTATATTATATATATATATATATATATATATATATAACTGCCGCTTACGTCATTACTTGGGGTAACCAAAAGTAATTAATAGAATCTCGGGGTAAATTAATATATTTAATGGCATAAGATAGCACAGTTACAAAGAACAGACACTTAGACAATTACAAGACAAACATTTAGAGAAAATAAGTGAAAACAAGTAAAGTTTACATAGTCCAGGATTGGACATCGAAAATGGGGAAACGCACGCTTGTCCAGATCCAAACTCTCTCTGACGATACTACAGTGTTTCGTACAGTCACACTTCCGGTCCAAGTCCATATTGTAATGGCGGCACCTACATTTCGGTCTTGGAACTATACCGTGTGTTACATATATATATATATATATATATATATATATATATATATAAATTTTGTTGTTTGGTTATCTTACAATTGCAATTCTGTTAAGTATTAATCATATTAATTCATCTCTCTCTTGTAGAGAAATTTTGATTATATATATATATATAAGCGTTGGAAACGGATACATAAGAAAAAATATTAGAATTTTATTTATTTAAATTAAATTTTTTGCATTTTCATATTTTCTAAAATTTAGGTGTCTACCTGTTTCACATTCATCAAATATTTAATACTTAATGTATTTGAACTTTTTAAAATTACATTTTAAACTTCCATTTTTACATTCTCCAATCACATCTCTTTTTAAATTTTTCTACACACAAAACTTTGATGCTGTAATAAATTCATTTATACATAAAGTATGGTTAGTAAAAATAGCTCGTAAAAAGTTGAATTTAACTGAAGAGGAGCCCCAAGTAAATGATCTGCCTAGAGGGGGGCTCCCCTTACATTCCAGCGCTTTCTCGAAAAATCCGCTTATACCATAGATCGTGATGTTATAGATTTCTTCAATAATTTCCAGAAGCATTCGCCATCGTGGTCATCAAGTCGCCAAAAATATTGCCAAAATGAAGTACAAATTAAATTACAGAGATGAAGCTTTGAAATTAATTATTTTCCCGCTTACAATATTTAAAAAAAAAATAGAACTACATAATACATGTAAATTACAGTTTTACAATTAGAGCAATGAGTATGAATAATTGTATAATTTATACAATGGGGTTAGTCCACCGTTAGGCAGACCCCTCCCTCCTAGTTTTAATAAATCAAAAATCCACAATCTTTTAAAATGAGTCAGATAATTTTTTTTCTTTAATTCCTAACACACAGAATAAGATACATTTTAATAATTGCATTTTAAAATTGACTTTTATAGGTATTTAAGGAGATTTGGAAGAGAACCATCTAAATTAACAAGAAAAAGCATATGCTAACTGCACGATTTTAGTTAATGAATGCATTTTATGTAAGTGAAAAAAATTTATTAAATTCAAACACTTACATAGATAACTGATCAAAGGAACTGAAAGCCCGTGTGAATTCAAAAGGTGATTATTCCGAATAAAAAATGCCATATGTTAAATTTAAAGGTAAAACAAAAATTTTAGTTTGAAGTTTGATTACAAAGTTTTTTTTTTATATTTTTAACTCCTTTGTAATTCTATAAGAACTTATGGCACAACTTTTCATAATGTGGATAACAAATTAAATAGTAATATTTCTTCATAAAAGGAATGCTTTTAAATTTAATATTACTATGGTTATATATTTATATTTTTCTGGAATTTATACGGAAAAAATTATCTCACTTAAGAAGTAAGATTCTGGAACAAATGTGCTCATTAAGCGAGGTGTTCTTTATAATTTAGCTACATTTTATAATTTTTTTTATAATTTAAAACTGAATAAATTCTTTCAAGGCAGAGGGTGAGCGTTACATTCACGTCGATCTATGAAGCTGCACGAGGGCTATTGGCGAGGGGCCCTGTAAGTTTGAAACATGATCAAATGATGAGGACGGCACCTGACCTGGTATATCTCTCTCCTAACTCGGGAGGACGTTTGAGCCTCGACAGATTTAATGTGCAACCTTCTCTTCCCAAAGACCCTGCGGGTCTTCAGCGGTACTAGGCTCGAATTCATGACACACCAGCCAAGAGTCCGTAACTTTGACCACTGGACTTTCGTGGCCTTCGAGGTATAGGAGTGAAAACTTTAAAGAAACGAAGAAAAATTAGCTACCGAACAATCAAATACATTACATTAATCGAAAACGATTTATCCAGGCTTTTTTGTTTTGTTTTTGTGTCGCTTATTTATATATTTTTTCCCCTTAAGGTATCCGACTACTTGCGACAACTTTTTTTAAAAAAAAAATGGAGATATGGAATTTTTTTTGTGGTTTTTATATTTATTATTTAGTACATTTTAAGAAAATGATAAAATTAAGAACAGAAAAAAAATTATTGTTACTAGGTATCCAACTACCCTAAAATCGTGATTTTTATCTAAAAAAATGAGAAATTTTTTTTATGATATTATTTTATAGACTGTCTTATTAGCTTTGTAAAAATACCAAGTTTTTATTTTCCATTCACTGGAACAAAAATTACCAGTGTTTTAATAAAAGCAGAATCCATAACACTAGGTCAAACTTTAAAATGCGTTTTACTAGAAATGTGTTTTTATTTCGAAAAATTCAAACGGGGGCAGCGATTGCTGAAAAGTTTTTAAGAATAATTAACTGAAATTTTTTGTGTATGTTCTGTGTAGTAGTAGAAGGGTTTTAACCTTCGTATTCATCAATCACTGTTTTATTAAAGAATTTACAGTACCTTATATATGTGAATAAAATCACTGTTTTTTTTAAGCAATTTCATAATGTAACTAAGATAAAGTGCTCTAGTTTTTGTAAAAATTTAAATATCTCTTACCCTGAAGGTCATTTCAAAAATGAATGCCAAAGTAACACATCAAATTTGAAAAATTCAGAATTTATTCATAAATTTTTTGTACGGAGTGGGGCCCGTTTATGTAATTTTTTGTAAATTTTTACTAATTCTTTCCCATTTTACTTATAATAATTCCTTTTTTTTCCTTCTTAATATTAGCATTTTTTTTCCTTACTATGTATTAAATAAATCTCAAAACCACATAATTTTTTCCATATCTCCATTTTTTTTAAAAAAAAGTTATTGCAAGTAGTTGGATGATACCTTAAGTTAATGCTCGTTCAACAGTCATCTATAACCATAAAAAAAAGATCTCACCTTCACATTGAGGAGTTCCGGACCATCTTCTAGAAGCGCAGTGTGCCCAACTGTCTCCTTTCAGCCTATAACCTTGGTCACAAATGTAAGTGATATCGAAATTGTGTGGAAACAATGTGGCATTACTTGATTCCATTTCTGGAATTCTTCCGTTTTTTAAAGGAGGAGGACGTTCGCAGAATGCCTCTGTATATAAAAAAGATTCAAAATCATTATTGTTAAAAAAGAAGCAAAACCAAATCTGTTTTAGGGGGAAAACACTTCTAAATGTAGCTCAAAAGCAAGAAAGCTGTGAGCATCATTGTGATCATGCATTTATCACTTGTATCAATGTCGAAAAAACATGGGCAAAATAAAGGAACTCTGTAGGTATATTTATTTGCTTTGCCATTAAATAAAAGCTAAGGTTTCATTTAGAGAATAATGAAAATAAAGGGACGAATTTGAAACCAGTACGTTGCTTGTTTTTTGGCGTGATTTTTACATCGCGCCAGATAGATTTGGTGATCAGGCTCTTGGTACGATATTATTATTGCTCTAAATTGCCGGAATCTCACAACTCTTTGGCGAAAGAATACGCAGCGTACCCATATCAAATTAATGCCAAAAAAAATAAGTAAACATCATAATTTTAATATTTAAATATTTTTTAAATGGATTCTCTAATCAATTTTTCGATAATTTTCATTTACATATCCTTTATTTAACTTTATTATAATTCTGTTTGTTTCTTTCTGAAAGTGTACAGTTTATACAAAAAAATAAGTAAAAAAAAAGCATAGCAATGTAAAATAAAATTTAATAATTCGGATAATTATTTTCTTTGAGAAAAAAATTGTTCTCTTAATATTGTAATTTGAATGTTGAAAAACTAAAATTTTCCTTAAAAGCCGTTATAATTTCTAGTTTATCATAATGTACAAGAAAATCTAATAAATCTCTAGTAATCTCTTGTTTGTAAAATTTTAGATTAACTAAACAAATTTTTTAAGTGTGTAAAATTTCAGATTAACCGGGGGAAAATTTTTTTTAGGTGGTGTAACTTGCGCTGGTAGAAAAAAATTAAAAGAAAATTAAATTTTTTAAAGACATGAAAAAATGTACAATACCAATTATAAAATTTGATGATCAAACATTATTACAACTATAAATGGATTTCTAAGTAAGAAAGGGATAAAATTTAAACAGATTCTTAATTATAAAAAATGTGTGTGCAGAGTAGATATCAAACAAAAGTAAAAAATCAATATTTTGGTCCAAAGAGCAATCTGATGTTGTACTGACTCTTAAATTAAAATAGTTAAATTAAATCTTTCAATCTGTGTGTATAAATCAGACATAAATGTTCGTATAGTGAGGAAATAAAAACTTTTCGACTGTATAGTATCAGGATGAAAGATAAGCATCCATTTAGTGGAAATTGAAGGATTTCCTATTATAAAAAAAGTCCATGGCATCACGTTCACACTATTACAAAAACATCCCAGTAAATATAAAGGGTAAATAAATAGAAATGTTACAGACTTTCAGGACAAATTGAGGACATCTAGAGTCTAGACCAGAGGTGGGAAGCCTTTTTACCATTAGAGGCCCCATGTAAATTAAGAAGTAATAACAGAGGCCGCATAGGTTGATGTACTTATAAATGCGACTTTTTTGAAATTATTAGCTTTTGCACAGATTTAACAGTTTTGTGCATTATATAGGAATATTCTTTAAAAAAATGAAATCTTTATTTATTTTTTGACATACAAAGCTACAATATAACATTTTTCATTTTCATAAGGGTAAAAACTTCTCATAACATTAATAATTTATTATTATTTTTTATAAAGTTCTTAGATTCATAGATACCGTTGTAACTTTTTATATTTCACCATTAGTATTTTCATTTATGTAAGCATGTATATATATATATATATATCGAAATATTATTTTCAATTATATTTATCGTAACAAGGTATTAGTTAGTGATAAATCTAATATATATTCAAATATTAATAACTTTATTAAACATTGTATAGAACACAGTTACCCTCCTTAATTTATAAAAAGTTATATAACAGTTAAATAAAAAAAGTTTTCAGTTGTACAGTTTATAGATAGATGGCGCCTCTAGCTAAGTAATTTTGTAATAATATATTTTATTAAAAATTAATCGTTTATGCCTGGATGGTATTTTTATTTTCTATAAATTTTAAAATAAAATATAGAATTTTTAAAAGTATATATATAGTAATAATGCTACTTTATCAATACATAATAATTATATATGCGTTACTGTTATTGTCCATAAGAGGCGAATATGTATTCACGTGGTAAGTCTTCTATTAGTTTAGCTTTGATTTTAAATATTTTAGTAATTATTAAAGGCTATAACATTATAGTATTACATTAATAGATTATGGTTTTATCTATAATATAGTTAAACTTTTCTAGAAATTTATTGCTTTCCCTATGGCCCAGAATACTGGCAAATTCAGGTGAAGGTTGGCTGGCCAAAAAACTTTGTTTAAACCTGCATTCCTAGTTCCTAAGGCTGGGAGTTTGCTTTTAGTATTTCTGTGGCTAAATCTTTTCTATTATGACTATAGTTATCTTAGGTATATAACTATTTTTTGTATATTTTTTGAAATACACATATATATATATATAGTAACATAAAATGAATGAAATACATGGCATAATAAAATTGATAATACAAAATAATATCACTAAAACAAACTACTATAAATACACAACACAAGACAGAATAAAACACAATTAAATGTGAAGAAAGTATTGATAAAATAACTACACGTTGTAACAACATATATTACAACAATAGTTATAAGCATTTTGCTAATAAATAACATACAAACGTACATTAAATAGAGATTCATACATAGGTTTTTGGAAAGCCCTTCAAGAGATTTTCCGTTTTTGCCTGAACCTCTTCGACTGAGGTAAAATGGGTTGGTTCCCTTTAAACAAGATTTAACTGCAGGAAACAAAATATGTCGCATGGGGCCAAATCAAGTGAATAAGGAGGATGCCCCATCACAACAATGTTTTTGCTGGTCAAAAACTGCTCGACAGATAGGGCCGTGTGAGCGGGTGCATTGTCTTGGTGCAACAGTCATCCATCACTTCCCAATTCTGACCTTTTTTTTCTAATTTTTTCACGGTGTCTTTTTAGTACTTCAATGTAGCAGTGTTGATTAACAGATCACTGATGTGAGTGGGAACACACTCATATCACGAATTTTGGAAATGTTTTGGTCTGTAATCGCTGACCTTTGGCGCCAGCAGGTTCATCCACACACATCTTCACACTGATCCATCCCCCTAAAAACCACTTATACCATTGAAACACATGTGCACGAGACAAAGATTCATCTCCATATGCCTCAGGTAAGATTTGAAATATTTTCGTGGCTGATTTCTTAAGTTTCACAAGAAATTGATGTTGATTCGACATTTTTTCGGCAGAATGCAATTGCGCGTGTTCACTCAACTATAACGCAGTACTCCCAATTGGCTTGATTGATTAAGACCAAACTGACCACATGTATAGAGGAGGTGCGTGGGATGATGTTACCACAACAGTTGTTCCAAACTCCACTCTTTCTTCAAGCTACACAATTCGCCTCGTTTTTTTGTATCCCACATATATATATATACACTCACTTCCAAAAGTTAAGCACGGAGGGGAAAATGCTAATTTCCGGAAGCCAATCAGAATTTAGGAGGATGCAATTTGCTGCAGAGGTAGATGGAAGTATGCAAATATGTTAGGTAACAGCCAATCGTGCTTTCATGTCAAGAAATATGCGAAAAGGGCAGTCTTATAAGAAGCCAGCTTTATGAAGGGTTACAGAAGTTGATTGTAAGTGTTGATAGAAGGTGTTTAAAACTTTCGTACAATTTGTTTTCAAGACATACGTGTTTCTATGACTTCCAAAAAACGAATGGAAGATTCTGAGCGCTGGCGTGCTGTGGGAAGCAATGAAGCAGAACAGTCGATCACAGATGTTGCTCTTTTCTTCGGCGTTCATCATTCTGTAATTTTACATTTATGGAAACAATTCCAAATCACACAGACAGTTGTCCAAAGGCCCGTAGGTGGTCGCCCAAGGGTTACAACCCCCGCGGAAGATCGATATATTGCTATTGTGGCCAAGCGGAATCGCAGAGCGACCTCCACACGAGTGACATCTATGGTTACAGCATCCATTGGTAAGGCTATATCTGCAGCTACTGTACGCCGAAGATTACATATGAATGGACTGTATGCCCGGGTACCCCGAGTTTGTGTTCCTCTATCCGTCCAATCAAGAGGGGCACGATTAAAGTGGTGCCGGGAATATGGCAATTGGACTGTGTCTGACTGGGGCAATGTCATGTTTACTGATGAGTCAAGATTTGCTCTGGAGCCAGATTACAAGCGTATAAGGATATGGCGTAAAGAAAGAACACGCTATTATTCCGAGGTGGAAGCATTATGGTGTGGGCAGGGATTTCATTAGGATACCGCACCGACCTGCACATTTTTAAACGGGGTTCTGTAATGGCTGTCGAGATGAAGTCCTAGAACCCATTGTGAGATTGTACGCTGCAGCAGTTGGCCCTACTTTTGTTTTAATGGACGATAACGCACGTCCCCATAGAGCTGACATCGTCAATGACTACCTGGAGAGTGAAAGGATTGCACGTATGGCGTGGCCAGTATATTCGCCCAAGCTTAATCCCATTGAAAATCTTTGGGGTGCTCTCTGCCGTGCTGTATCTTCACGTTTCCCACCTCTAGCCACTCTTATTGAGCTGGAAACTGCTCTACAAGAAGAATGGCGATTGCTTAATTCTGCGGTTTTTGATCACCTAATTGAAAGCATGGTCAGAAGGTGTCAACTTTGCATACAGATGAGGGGGGATCACATACCCTATTAATGTTCTTTTTTTCATTTTATGCTGTTTATTTTCACTTTATACATAATTCTGTTTAAGTCTCCAGTATGACATTATCTGATAACTTACAAAAATTTAATATTGTTTTCATTTCGGTATATAATTATTGATTTTGTTTTATGTATAAATATATATGCTACTTTACTGCCAAATTTTGTGTCAATCAAAGCAGTATTTGTTGATTTTTTTGGCATTTTACTTCTTTCGTGCTTAACTTTTGGAAGTGAGTGTATTTATATCACTTCATAACGCAAAGCCTTAGCTGATCCTCTAAATGAGCACGTCTGATCATGTTGCCTTGCTGTACTAGGTGGCGCTCTAACATTTAAAATGTACAACTGGCTTTTCCTACGAACAGTCATTGAAACATACAAGGGGTGATCAAATGAAAAGGTACGAAACGACACAGTGGGTACAAATATAGACTTTATTCAAAATATACACCATAGGCCTGAGCACAACGATCCCACTGATGAACAAGCCACCGGATGCCTTGTTCCCAGAATTCCTGTGGCTGTGACGAGACCCAGTCCTTCACAGTGTCCTTGAGTACGTCGTCCGAGTTGAAGCGCTTTCCTTTCAGGTGTTTCTTCAGTGGACCAAACACATGGATATCGCAGGGTGACATGTCCGGACTGTAGGACGGATGGTCCAACGTCTCCCATTGGAACTTGTCCAGTTCCATTTGTGTGACTCTGGAGACGTGTGGACGCGCGTTATCATGGAGCAGAACCACACCCTCCGTGAGCAGACCCGGTCTTTTGTTCTTGATGGACCTGCGTAGGCGTCGGAGTGTCTCACAGTACACATCGGAGTTAATGCTTTTTCTGTGCTCGAGTAATTCTGTGCTCGCATCATTTGGACGCCGCTTTTTATAAGAGCCTTTGCTCTCTCCTGCGCATGCGGGCACCCGCGCATGATCCGATCCCAGTCAGAGTCTCCAATGGCATCCCGAGATGTCTCGCTACATTCTCCCTTGGCGGAATATGCAAATATTTAACTGTTTCATTTTTATGCCGTTTCGTACCTTTTCATTTGATCTCCCCTTGTACCTTTATGCCGTTCTTTATTTAATTCCATTGATTTGAAAACTGTTGTAATCTATATAATTAAATATTAATTAATAGAAGTGCTAGCTTTCATGTAGGCCGCACAAGAAACTCAAGAAGGCCGCATGCGGCCTCAAGGCAACGGGTTTCCTACCTCTACTATAGACAATGAAAATCACACAGGAAGGCATGGCCGGAAACAATTTATTGGCGTGGTAGTGACGAAGTAAAACACAAGAAAGAACAAAAATAAAAGGAGAAAAAGTGCTAAAAGTCCTTAGTACAACAAAAAATTGGGAAAAACAAACATTAAAGGGACAGCAGGGGTGCATGTTGATAGTATGCATGATCCGCCTGATAGACATACGGGAAATACCGACATCAGTGGTGATAGACCGCATACTGGTACCTTGATTGTTCTGTACCAGATCCAGAACAGTCTCCTCGTTGTTTGGCGTTCTTATACTTCGCTCACGTTCCTATGTGTCTACGATGAAAGATCTGCTGTCGGACAATCTCTGGTGCAAGCGTGCAAAGAAGGCGTGGCTGGGAGTTTGCATCCTGGGGTAACGTTGTAGGTTGAATCACTGATGGCTCGCCCATTGTTATCAACGGCCCCACATGCCAGATGCATATCAGCAAGCTCAGTGTTCGTGTAACGTTCCATTTTAATACACTTGTCGGCAGGTGAAATGAAGCTTCATCGCGAGCGTAGCAGAGAAAAACCGAGTGTACGCATTCACCGTCATCAAATGTTTCGGTTTACTTAGCAATCACACTTAGAATCACATACACTAACCAAAGATTTCGCAGCATTTTTTCTGTTCTAAGAACGATAAGCATGTTTTCTCCACCTATTCTTACTCTGTCTTTCTTGTATTCTGAGTCGTCCTTTCCGGGCCAGGAATGCGTTTCGCACCATGTTTTTCTACGTGATTTCCCATCGCCTAAATGTAATCTATCTGTTCTGGAAGTTGGTAACTGTTGTACTGATGCAACCTGTGGTTGTTTCCCTGAAAATTATAAAGAACTTCTCCACCAAAAGTCCAAAGTGCAATGCATATCTAAAAAAACTTGGTGGTATTGTATGGGTAGCATTTAAATTTCTGAATAACGGGAAACTATTGAACTAAAAAAATAAATTGTACGAATTTTCTTTTAAAAAATTCTAATTAAGAATTTTAAAAAAGTACTTAAAATAGATTTTGGACATGAAACAGATAATATAAACACCCAAAAAATAATAAATAAATAAAACCCAATATTTAAAAAATTATCTTACGAATAATACTTTAAACATAAAATATATTTTTTTACAAATACATTTTTCTCTCTCACACACTCTTTGCTTTCTAACAAGAATTAAGAATGTTGCAGAAAATATCAGGCACATTAATGCTAAATCCGAAGACCTGTTGGTGAACTGCATGAAATATAAAATTTACATAGGATATAATAAATTAATACTAAGAATTGAATCCAGTTGAAAGTAAATACTATTACCTATACATTCCTTGAAATCTCTTTCCCATTGGTTTCCTTCGTTGCAATAAATGTACTTTTCTGAATCATTGTACCGATATCCAGGTTCACACTTTATCTCCACCTCCTCTTCGGGAAGATAATAATCACCCTCTTTTTGTCCTTCCTCCGATTGAAATCGAACAGCCACCCCATGTGGAATTGGTTGAACTTCACAGTAATCACCTAGAGCTATAGAAGTATAAATATTGCTTTTAATTTTTTTTTTAATAAAAGGAGAAGTTTTATGAAAATAAAAATGCTACTTTTTTATGTGTATTCTCGCAACCATGCCAACTTTCAAGATAACTCACCAAATTGGCAACCCCGATTTCGTAGGTGTCGTGGGCGCTGAAATCGGTAACTATGTGGATTGTATCATTTTTCTCTGCTTGCCGCCGCTCTAAGCCTAATTATTCGTCTATATTGCAAGCTCGAATACTAAAATGCGAATCTGGGTCTTACCGAATTCTTAAATAATAAAATTAATAGCAATATTTTCTCTGTATTGCTATTACTATTTTCTAGTAAAATAATCATTCTATAATGTAAAATTGATAAAAAGAAAGAAAAAAACTAAAATAAAATATAATTTGTTATTGATTATTATTTATTTACAATTACTTTTTCTTTTTCACACGGTATTTTTCGACTACCCGCTCCATATTCCTGTCAGCGTATTCCGTCTTTAGAACTGATGTTGTCGCCAATATACGGTCGTGATAGCATGTAGGTTTAATTTATTGTCGCCAATATGGTTGCAGTAGCACGTATATGTAAGTACTCATTCTTAAAATCATATCATTATAAGACATACCAAACAGAGTTATTAAGTATCCTTTTTAATTAAAAAAAATTTCTGAAATTAATTGGCAGATAGAGAGAATTAATTCCTTCGATTGTTTCTCCCTCGCTTATCTAAAATCTAGGAAATGAAGTATTCCAATAAGAGTTCGGTGACAAGCTGTTGACTTTGGTTGTTGTTTGAGGTAGGTAGGGTGGATTGAATTGTCCATCTACGGGTCCGTAGACCACGCTTTGCATGTGTTAGACGGCTGGGACGAAAATGAATCCCTATTTATGTGTTGGTCCAATAGTTAAGCAATTTTATTCTCACCCCTTGTTGGTTACGGCTTGCGGGAGAAGGGGTCCTTGCAAGAGGTTTAACTCCTTCCCTGTTTTTTCCTAGCTGAGTTCCTGCAGGTGAAACATACCATTCTGGCTCATCCCGAGTATAGCTCGGGCACTGTGAAAATTTACACTGTGCAGTTGGTTTTTCCCGAATTATTTTGTATGTGCTATTTATGGATTCGAATAATTGAAAAATACCACTCGGTGGAAATATCTTCTAAAAGAGGACGTCCTTCTGCTGAGCACCTCTCTTCACGCTTATCTGAAAGAAACTTGGTTGTCTACATTCCCCCAACAGAGAAGAAAACTCGCCTAACAACACACGATATCATTTTTGCTCAATGAGAGACAGTAAAGGGAAGAAGGTAAGAAGAAAATCAAGATTCTTTCTCTCTCTCTACTATCCAGATTGCGATGTTGGGTTATGTCCAGTACCGTGTTTTCAAATTTATCATACGCGATCAGATTTTGAGTAATAATTTCAAAATCCTGAATGTAAATGCAAAAAATGTAAATAAAATTTGTTATTCAAGATAAAGTCTTTTTATTCTAATGTTAGTGAAAATTGACTCCAAAGTCTAATGATATCTGCCGTACAAAAAGCCAACTTTTCAGTTAAATTGCTCGTTTATTTAAATAGATTTTTTACATTAATTTTTAGGAAATATTGTGTGTGAATGGTGCAATTAGTTTTAAAAAATATGTAGGTTTGAAAAAAAAAGCACTAAGAAATTGATATTTTTTTGAAGTGAAAACTTCTTTAGCGGCGTTGGGCACTCTTTGGTAGGGGAAAATCTTATGGGTTCGCGTCACCGACATGCTCTGACTGGCGCATTCGCAGTGTGCTGTTCGCCTTAGACACTTTTTGCATGGGTGAAATCTCGAGCGTTCGCGTCACCGACATGTTCATAGCAGTATATCTGTAGCTATACAGCTGACGTATAGTGCTGTGTATATCTTACAAGTAAAATTGAATGAATTTTGGGAAAAGTTCAATGTGTATATACTGTGCATTGTTGAAATAGTGTTTTTGTTTGATTATTATTTGAATCGTTTAATTGAAGAATCATTGTGCAGTACAATAGTGAGTACTAAAATATACTAATATTTTTAAGATAACAAATAAATAACAGAAAATTATATTAAATACTTGTATTTATTTTGACGATTGAAAATTTTATATTATTTAAAATTATTTCAAATCTTCGTATTTATTCTGGCGTTTGAAAATTTTGTATTATTTATTTTCTAATATTTAACCTCTGCAATACTTCACGCAAACCGGATTAGCATTTCACAGTGGCTTAGACGTTTTATTACTATCGTGGTAAAACGGACTTCTAGTTGTTCAATCATATTTTTATGGTGGATCTTGAATTTAAAAATTTTATAAAATCTAATAATAATTCAAGGTTAATGTGTTGAAGTTTAAAATGTGGTTATTAATGCAAATAAACATCATAAAAGATCAACAAGTCAACGAGAGGATCTAACATTTGAATTGATAAGGTTACAAAGCAATACACTACAAACGGCACCAAAATTTTTCTAGAATTCATCTCCAACAAGAAAGGATTATCAATATTTTCATTCAATTGTCAAAGTTTACATGTGCATGCAGCTGACCTAAAAAATGATACTATCGTAAAAAAGTCAAATGTTCTGCTTTTGTGAGAAATTCGATTGAAAAACGAAGAACACTTGATATTCCAAATTTCAACTTTGTTGTTAGTTATGAAAGACCCGAAGTTCAAGAAGCAGGCGTAGCTATTTATCACAATACTCAAGATACTTCACATATGGGCATACATACTAAATTCACCGGAAGCATTGGTGTTAATGTTTCTGATATAGGCGAAATATGCGTTGCTCGTTGCGATTCCGAGAATGGGCAAGATATATTAATGGTTGCGTTTATATATCGCCTGGAAAATCTATGAGACAGATACAACAATTTTTATTCAAAAATTTGATGATTTATACAAAAGAAGGTTCTGAAATACTCGAAAAAAGATTTGGCGAAAAATATGATAATGTACCGATGATTTTAAGTGGAGACTTCAATATTAACTCTGCAGATGATAAAAATCTACCACTAATTGGTATTTCTAAATGAAACACTTAATTTAAATATGCCCAATGATCGTAAACTCAGTACTACAAAATATAAAACGACGATCGATGCGGTTTTTACGCGAAACTTGGATAAATTTGAATCAAACATTTTCCTTTCTTACTTTAGTTACCATAAGCCTATTGTATCTTTTTTAGAACAAAATGAAATAATTGAAAGTACAAAAAGTCTAAGTATTGTTGAAATTAACGATGACAATGATGCAAACAATTAAAATGTTAAAAATCAAGTATATTGAAATTTAAGTAAATACAAATACTATCCATAAATAATATGATTGTATATTAATTGTTATTTCAATTGAATTGTATTTATATTTTGTCATGATCTTGTACAGCCCGTAATATATTTGAATAATAAAAAACCATATAAACATGCATATAACTGTTATTCGGAGTGTCAATAGATGTGAAAACCAGATTGAAGTTGATAATTTTAATTCAAACATTATAAAATTTCAAATTTTAATACTAAATGTTCTAAGTTTTCACTCTTCTATCGGCAGTCTCTATAACTGCCAATTTTTTTAAATCTATAATCCAAAATATAAAATGAACCTGAAAGGGGTTAATAGGATTAATCTAGTAAGAAAGTACACTGAGTATCCAGAAAGTAAATTTCCAATGAACCTTATGCAGAAAGAGAACTTATTTTAACTGAAAAAGTTAATTGAAATAGAAAAAACAATTTTTCAACTACTTCTCATCTTAAGAACCACCAGCATTGTAATATTTCCTATGCCATAGGATCAATTTTTCTATTCTTGTGTCATAAAAGTGTGCCACCTGGGATTGGAAGCTAGCATGTGACACCCATCCGCATATCTTTGTCACTAAGAAAATGCTATCGGCAGAAAAATTTCTACAAATGCAAGAAAAGAGGGAATTCGTTGGGAGCAAGATCGAGACTATAGGTTGGACGATGACAAACACCTACTAGGGCAGGGATGTCAAACTCGCTGCCCGCGGACCCCGCATGGGGCCCGCAACAAACATTTTTGTGCCCCGGCCAACATATTGACACACAATAATATATAATCTATGGAAAAACATTTGAAAAGTGAAGATTTATAACGCACTTTCAAACGTACAACATGGACAAGCTAATTTTAGATGATAATGCATCGCATCAAAAATTCGCAGAAAAAATTTCAAATCTTAGAACTGAACTTGAAACAAGATTTAAAGATTTTAATTCTTTGGAAGAAAAATTTTGTTTGTTTTCTTCGATTTTCTCAATAAATATAGACTCAGTACCCAGCTATATACAGATAGAGGTGATAGAGCTTCAGTGCGACTCAAATTTGAAGGCAAAACTCATTGAAGTGGTTGTGCCTGAATTTTACAAGTATTTACCAGCCATGTTTGAAAATCCTCGAAACTTCACATATGAAATTCTTTCCATATTTGGAAGTACTTATCGGTGTGATCAGTTATTTTCAGTTATGAAAGGAATTAAATCCCTTGTAGGAAATAGTGTTGAAGAGACTTGAATCAGCTTATCAAAACAATTTATTAAAGTGGGATATACTTGAATGCTTTTACAATTGTTCCGCAATAGGGTACTCATTTTAAAAGTCTCTTTCACTGCAAAGTCCAGCTCGCCTAAAGCATACTCATTATCATGAGTATCTTGTAAAATTTTCCCCGACACGTTTTTATCTGCAATAGGGGCTACAGTCTTTTTGGCTTTCGCTTTCCGATTTCAATCGTGGTGCAAGCTCAGTTCGTTCTCCACGTTTTCGCTACTCTGTGAGGCCTCTAACGGTTCTCCCAGCAAATTCTCGCTCCTTGCTTTTTAAAGCTTATGTTTTTTTTCGCCCCTTTTTTGGCTCTCCTTTCATCCCTTGTCCGTCGGTTCGTCAAAGAGTGGGATCTTTTCCGGCGCATAATGTGGGCTCTCCTCCCCAGACACGCCGTCGTCCGAGGTGCGTAGGAAACGGAAATCCACTCAGGTCTGAGGATATGTCGGCTCTCAGACTCTAAAAGATGGTCATGGGAACAGGGGTCAGAATTTTTGACCACCCATTTAGGCCACTTTTCTCAACAATTAGGGAGAGGAAAGCGGGTACATCACAGTATTAATTACGTCTCCTTGAGTCAGTTGTGAAAGTAATCCCTTCGAACAAAATTTTTACCGAAATAAAAAAGATAGTTGCAGAGAAGAAATGTCGTGTCACGACGCAAAAATTAAATTTTTGTTGTCCTTTTATATATGTTTATTATAATGTTTTATTCGAAATAAACTAACGTTTCTTTAAATATTGATTCTTTTTGCGGCCTGCCTAAAGTTAAACCTTGTTTATTTGGCCAAAGTTAGCCTTTGAGTTTGACACCCTTGCCCTAGGGGAATTCCGGCTAGAAATGTTTGTACTCTTCGCCATATCAACTTCAGCGTTCATACCTGTTTTTTTTAATGACCTGTCGCAATTTCTGACGTGTTACGAAGAAATGGTTTGAAAACGTTATCTTGTAAACTTCATTTCACAATAGGCGGGAGAAGGGATAAAAGTGGACAACTTTAGCCGTTACAATGATGTTATTGCAAGTTATAGAAAAGTACTAACTATTTATGCAATAAAAACACTAAAAGTCTACCCAGAATGTATCCTCACTGTTCTCGATGTATGTCCTGCCATCCGTTGACTGTGTGAGAAGCTTACTTTCTGAATGACTCATGTAACAAGTTGGGTTTCTTAGAGTTTTTCAGTTTTGTCAAAAAACTTTATGAAAATTATTTCGATAACTTTCTTTCAGGGTTAACATTTTAAAATCCTATCCGATGCTGCTTATTTGCTGTATTTTTCTCGATTTAGAAGACAAGTAAGTAATTTTACTTTTAAGAGTCAATGGATGTTAAGGACTTTCATTTCTTCACAGTTTTGATTAGGACAAGTTTAAAGAATTGAATGAAAATTTGTTTCGATTAGAGGAAGTATTAAAAAATTAAATAATTCAAAGATTGGGTGAATTGAATGATTTATGCTCTCTCTTGTACATTATAATATTTTTTCATACTTGTTAAATAATAAATCATTAAAACAGAAATTAAATAAATATTTAAAACAACAGCTTCATTTATTTCGTTCTATTCCTTTATTATTCTTTTGCATACAAAGCAAATCTGTAGTCACTCACAACAAGACATCCTAATTTTTAAACATCAATATTAAAAAAAAAAATGAAATATTCACGATGACGTCACTGTTTGGGATTACTTCAGATTTGTGGATTTCAAGCGCGCAACATTACTGTTCAGTACCAGTTAACTATACTTATCTTGGAAATTTTGTTCCCCACCCCCAATTAATATTCAAAAATCATAAGCTTACTTTTTCTCATTTGATAATGAATTTTTCAGAAAATTTAAACTTAAGAATGTTCGACAATTAATGGAAGTGATTTTACATTTTTGAAATACTTACGTCTACAAAGTGGCCTTGGAGAGCTCCATGTAGCTCCAGGGAGACATATGATCTTGTCTTTCCCTACTAGTTCGTAATCCTCGTTACAAGAAAATTCTAGAACACTTCCTATGTAACAGCAATCTCCTTCCCTTTTTCCATCTACTGAAACTCCAGGATCCGGGCAGGATTCTTTTTCTGTTAGGCAATAATATCCAATTAGGCAAATGAAAAATAATGTACACTCATGTCCATAAATTAAGTAAATTCAGAATCACACAGAAATTGAACTCTAAAATAAAAATTTCACCTGTAGAATTATCACACACATCTTGAAGAAGAATGTACAAATTACAGGAAACCACCAGATGGCGCGGATAGTACGTCACAATGACGAGAGTGTAAGAGAGGGGTATATAAGGAATGGTGGCAAAGAAGTAAAATTGTTCACAAGCGCTTTAAAAGCCTTTCAGTGCAATAACCGCATAGTTACGGCACATAGGAAGCATTTGGATGGTTTTTTACGTGGTAGAATTATCGGAAGACTGGAATATGGACGTATCCAGCTGGAAGTATCCAAGGAACTTGGAATCGCCCAGAGTATCATCTCCAGGCTTTGGCAACGATTCCAAGATGATGGTAATGTGAGTAGATGTTACAGCACAGGTCCCCCCGAGTTACAACGCCGAATGAGGACCGGTATTTGGCAGTTACTGCCAAAACAAGCAGACGGAGCACAGCATCAGACCTATCTCGTCAGCTCTCTTCAGCTACCGGTACGACAGTTTCAAGCAGACCGTGTACAGACGCTTAGGGCACATTGGTCTATATGCTCGTAGGCCTGTCAGATATGTTCCCCTTACCGCAACTCACTGTCGCCTGCGATTAAGCTGGAGTAGAGAGCATGCATTGTGGACATAATCAACAGTGGTCTTTTGTGATGTTTTCTGACGAGTCCAGGTTTAGTTTGCAGTCTGATTCTCACTGGACTTTCATATGGAGAGCGCCAGGTACCCGTTACCACCAAGAGATCACCTGCACCACCGTTACGGTGGTGCAGGATGGCTCGTTTGGGGAGGAATTACTCTTGGTTCCAGAACCGACCTGTATGTTCAGAGTGTAACGATGACAGGCCATATCTATCGGGATGTTATTCTGGAACAACATGTACGTTTGTTTCGGGGCGCCATGGGTGCTGAATTTCTGTTTATGAATGACAACGCCCGTCCTCACCGTGCAAACATTGTAGACGAATGCCTTCAATCGGAGGATATCACCCGTACGGATTTGCCAGCATACTCACTGGACTTGAATCCAATAGAGTATGTGTGGGATATGCTTGGCTGACGAATTGCAGCCCGTCAACCCCCTCCCACCTGTCTACCGGAACTTCGGAGGGCATTGCTTGAGGACTGGTGTAATATTCCCCAAGATCAGATTGATAATTTGATACTCAGCATGCGTAGGCGTTTTAAGGCCTGTATTGTATCGTCCGGGAGACATACTCCGTATTAACCATCATACTAACCATGTTGTACTGTTTTTTGTAAATAGGTTCTTTTTTTGAAATTTGCTTCAAGGAGTAAAAATCGCAATTTTTATTAATTATGTCAAGCATATAGCATCTTTTTTTGCTTTTTACCTTTTGTTTAATAAATAGACTTTACAAATAAGTCAAATTTGTTTTGCTTCTGTCTCTTTCTTTGCCTGAACTTCATTATCCTTAATTTATGGACATGAGTGTATTTAAACCAGTTATAAGTATTCCTCAAAGATGAACTGATTTTTCTTAGATGCCATTAACTTAATAAATTACTTTTTACAAAGAATTTCTAGAGGTAATAAGTGATAGAAAAGCGTTGGGTGCCAAATTATAAGGGGGTGTGACCCAATGTAATAAAGGGACACGCGGGGAGTGGGTTCTTAACTAAGTCCACTAGTTAATTAAAACACGTTAATTATATATATATATATATATATTATATATATAGATAGATAAAACAAACATTTACACACATAACTAGAGAACTAACATTTAGATTATAATTGAAAGGTATCGGAACGCATGAGGTTCCTTACAGTCCCGAAGCTTGGTCATCACTGAATATTGTTCTACCCGCTAGAGGGCGTGTAAGTCTTTCTACTGTTAATATGGGTGGAGTCTAAGCAAAGGGGGGTTACAACAGTAAATAAAAGAGCATTAATTTATGCAAATTAATTTTTTAATAAACAGAGAAAGAAAATTTTTTCCTAACATTTGACGTTTTGGAATTGTAACATTTTGTCCCTTATCATAAAAGTCGTCAAATATATTTGCCGAATTTTAGTGTAATTTAGTTAGATTAATATATATATATCTATATATATATATAGTCAATAATAATAATATATATTAATGGCTATAATTCTAAATAAGCATAAAAAGATGTACAACCAGAAAAATTTTTTATTTCTAAAGAGCTGCGGATTGGTGTTTTACCATTGCAGACCTAGTACATTCTCCGGAAGCTGGTATCTCTTTTAAGTGCGACATCAATCACCGCAGGCAATTTTGAAGCCCAGTTTCCTCCCCAGAGGGAGGCCCCTGAGCTCTGGCGATGCGAAACAGTATTTAAGAATTTAATTTTGCCAAGAGCACCCAAGCTAAAGAGGCAGTCAAAGGGTATTTTACATGCCTCATAACTATGCGACATAGCCGCTGTCGATATTCTGCATCATGAAAATCCACCGTCTTGGACCGGGGTCGAACCCATATCTTTAGGTGCAGAAGGCCAGCGACGAACCAACTAAGCCACCCAGCAAGTTACTAGAAGGAATAGATAAGAAATAAGTAGCCAAGGAGTAGTACAATAGAAAACTCTTAGCCTTAGGAACTAAAAATGAAGTTTTAGGCATTGTTTTGATGACAGTCAACCTTTACCTATAACATTATACACTGCTGGCCACCGTAAATGCAACACCCTGAAGGAAGCACGCAAATACCATGAAATTTGCAACATGCATTAGCGGAGGTGAGATATGTAAATGATTAGAATTTCAGCGCAGACACACATCACGCACGCCTGTGGCGCCACCTCAAAGCGCTATTTAAGGCTTGGAGATTTCGACGATTTCAAGTTCGGCAATTGCGTTTTTCTAGTGGTTCTTTCAAAAAACGATCAGTTTTGTCTCGTAGAAAACAGCTATCAGCTTTTGATCAAGAATCCGAGTTCGACAGAGGAAGGATAGTGGCCTACCGAGATTGTGGATTATCTTTCAGGGAAATCGGTAGTCGTGTTGAACGAAACCAAACAACTGTAATGCGGATATGTGACCGTTGGATGCAGGAGGGTACGACGAACCGACGTGGTCGATCGCATCCACCTCAGTGCACCCCTTCACGTAAAGACAAGCAAATTGTGCGCATGGCAGTGACGGATCGCTCAGTCACATCACGAACCATAGCACAGCACATTGAGTCTGTAACACATCATTCAGTGTCTGCGCGTACCATTCGACATTGTTTACAGAAGAGTGGTCTGTTCGCAAGACGTCCATTGCTTGGTCTACCCTTAACGCAGAATTACATACGTCTCCTCCGCCAATGGTGCGATGAAAGAAGGATGTGGGCGGCAGAATGGAATGAAGTTGTCTTTACTGACGAGTCACGCATCTGTCTGCAACACCCTGATGGTCAGAATCGAGTCTGGAGACACCGTGGAGAGAGGATGCTGAACAGCACCACCACACTGGTCCTGCACCGGGTATTATGGTATGGGGCGGTATTGGACATCACTCTCACACTCCTCTAGTACGCATTTCCGGTACTTTAAACAGCCAGCGCTACATGTCCGAGGTATTGGAGCCAGTTGTCCTTCCTTACCTTCAGGGCTTGGCCACAGCCATATTTCAACAGGATAATGCGCGACCACACGTGACACGCCTTGTCCAAAGGTTCTTCGTCAATCACCAGATTGAATTGCTTCCTTGGCCGGCTCTCTCCGGATCTTTCGCCGATAGAAAACATGTGGTCCATGGTGCTCGATGATTGACCCAGATTACTCCCCCAGCTGCCACACCAGACCATCTTTGGCAACGTGGGGAAGCTGCTTGGTCTGCTGTACCCCAAGAACACATCCAAAGTCTCTTTGAATGAATGCCGAGACGTGTGGCAGCGGTGATCTCCAACAATGGCGGCTACTCTGGCTACTGATTCTGGTAGGAACCACACTTCACAGAAGTCTATAAATTTAATCATTTGATACTTGGTCAACATGTTATCTACAAATAAATTTTTTTATGCTATCTCTTGTCTTTCTTGGTGTTGCATTTACGGTGGCCAGCAGTGTATATATATGTATTTTTCGTATTCATTACATATACGCATTAACATTATATATACGTACGTATAATTTTAAATTATTTTTCTTGTAGCGATTAGAGACAATTTATTTAAGAATTAATCGCGCCATAAGATTTACTCGCTTCATTGTTTAATTGTAACTGTTAATTACAATTTGCATAATTATTTCAATATGAAATGAAAACAAAATAATAAAAAGGAAATAGATATTATCAACAAACATTTTTAAAATTAATTTTCTGTGTTTCTTTTGATGGTATATCACATAATATATTGCTTAATTAAATTCCTTATTGTGTATAATTAGGAAACTTATGATAATCCAGACCAATAATATTTTTATGAAACTTATGCTGTCACTTAAAATTTTATTCATTCAAAATTTAGAATTAACATTTGAACACCCAAATTTTTTTTTATTTTCTGAAATGAAACTTATTGTAACAGTACTTCAGAACTTTGAAAATGTCGTGAGGAGTGAGCAAAATAAGCGTGGATCGCAAAGGAAAATTGGAACTTGATTATTTTTTCACATTACCCTTTGAAATTACATAAGGACTATTAGCGAGGCTCCGTATAATTTTGAAGACTGCAGTTAAAGGATGAGGATGGGACCTTAGTTAGAACTCCACCCTCCAAACATTTACACACCACATCAACATAAGTATTTTAAAACTCGACAGATATGATGCGCACCAACCCCCAGGTCCGGCTTAGGTTCATTTTGGGCCCTGTGAGCAGAAAATCTACAGGTCCTCTTAGCACTGGAGGCTCGAAATTTATATCCAGAAAATCTGGTTAAGTCCAGCTTATGCGGGCCCCGGGCGTCCCCTCCCCAAGTGCCCAATGAGTAAATCGGCACTGCCAACCCCTCGGAATGATAGGTCTTCAGTGGCTCAGGTACTCCAACCCACGATTTGACAGAAGCAATATCAGTCACGATTTGGAGAATATAAACACTCAAATACAGCTAAAAATATTACTTCAATACGTACAGGTGGTAATCAAAATACTGGAAATACCTTAGATTTATAGAGAATCTTTTATTAGTATAGTATAGGACCACCTTTGGAGTATAATACACGCGTGTATGAATGGATTCTCCTAGAAATCCTTTCATACAAGCGCTGCTAGTGTTTAGAAGAATAATGTACCATTCTTGAAGGAGATATTGTGAAAGTTCTGGGAGAGATGCCGGTGAAGGCTATCGATTTTGTAATGAAAGCTTTTAAATAGACCATAACGATTCAATTATATTGATATCGGGTGACTGTGCGGGTCAAGGTAGATTTTTATGGATAGGTGTATTATCATCCTGGAAACTTTAATCTCCTGCAGGAAACAATGTTTTCTTCACAGGACGGGCTTGGTTAGATAAAATTTCTCATACTTCTCCCCAGTGATCCTTCCTTTCATGGTTACGATTGGTTCAGCAGAAAACCACGACACATGGCTGCCCATATCATTTCTATGCTTGACAGTTGGAAGGAGACAACCCCGATCATACGTTTGTGCAGATATCCTCCAAATGTATACCCGTCTTGTTGTATGGAAAAATGTGAAAGAGAATTCTTCACAGACCATATTAATTTCTTCCACTTATCAATCGACCAGGTTTTTTGTGAGTGTGACACCACTGTAGACGACGTTTGACATTAACATCTATTACAAGTGGCTTGGGAACAACGGCTCTGCCGTAATGTGCTATTTAGGAAGAAGCCTTCTAACTGTAATCATTGATACTGGCGAATCCAGATGCTGTTTGAGGTCTAAGGAAACTTTTGCTGCAGTTGTTCGTGTTATAGACATTACAATCCTTTTCAATACCCGTCAGTCTCTTTCACTGTGAGCTTCTCTTTCAGTCTTCTATTTTGCTTTGTCGAGTTTGTTTTACCGCTCTGCTGTCATTACTTTAGACAATGTACTTCTAGAAATGCTTACAAGTTGTTTCGGTTACACTTGCTCCAGCTAGACGGGCTCATACAATTTGGCTTCTTTGAAGATCTGAAAGGTCTGATATTTTACGCTTTTGAAAAAAATTCAAGATTTACAGAATTTCAATAAAGCTACCACATACTATCCAGAATATATATATTCCTATTTCTACCTGAAAAAACTGGTAGCTATTATTATGTTTTAATGCTTACAAAGCTCATTCAAAAATGCCATTTTTATTCACAGGTGTTTCCAATATTTTTATAACCACCTGCTCTTTCACCATTTGTGCGAACAGATTTATCTGCAACTGACTAATTTTATTAACGCCATGTTCCAAAGCTACACAAGGACTATGTTTAATATGCAGATAAACAGATTTAAAAAAGAAGGTAGTGCTCATTTTGTATGCAGAGATTAACAATTATCCATCCCAGAAATTGCGCAATACACTAAGAGATTTAACATTTAAGAGGAGGCAGTGGTAGCCTAGTGGGCGGGTCTCGGACTCGTGATCAGTATGTCATGAGTTCAAGCCAGAGAGCAGTATACAGAAGCAGATGCATGTTAAATCTGCTATATCTGACGAAGTATGCTAGCTCAGGTGTCGTCATCGTCCCTTGATACACACATCATATATATATATATATATATATAACTTACTAATTTATGCGTAACTGATATACTCCTTTCTGTCGCGCAGGAAAAATGGTTATTGCTGTACTCACGTGGTTTCATCTAATTGTTTTTAGCATTGATTTTAACATATACTCTTAATTATTATAAGCTATAATTTTATCGTTTTATGTTAATAGATTGTAGTTTTATTTGTAATAGCTAAATTTCTTGACATTTCTTACTTTCCCTATGGCTCAGAGTATTGGCAAATACAGGTGAAGATTGGGTAGCCTCAAGACTTTGTTTAAACCTGCAATCCTGGTTCCTAAGGCCAGAAGTTTGCTATAGTACTACTGTGGCTAATACGTTTTACTATCTTGTCTAGTTATCTTAGGTTCATAACTATTTTGTGTATATTTATGTATTATATATATATATATAATAGAGAGAGAGAGAGAAACATAGAATCTAAAAAGAAAAGAATGTATTTGTAACTTACCTATGCATGAAGGAAGTTCTCCTTCCCATTGTGCATCATTTATATCATCAAACAAATGACAAGTTAAAACGGAATTTGAATCGTTCTTAAGCTCGTAGCCATCGTTGCAGGTGTAAGTTGCTGTAGATCCAATGACAGGGTCTTCACTTACGCCAGTCACGAGCAAGTAATCACCATTCTTAATAGGAGGAGGATCTGCACAACTCATTTCTGTAAATCATAAGAAAGTGAATAAAAAAGTGAATACTGTGAAATATCATGCACACAAGCATATACAAACTTATGATTTCTGCCATCTCAAGTAATAAGGAATACTAAACTGTTTCATGATTGAAATTATAGAAAAATTTAGCCTGAAATTTGAAGACTGTTAAAAACCTTGTATTAAAAGGTATTTGATTTCAATACTTATTTTACAATATTTCATTTTACCATTATATATTTAAATCATAATTTTTCATCGTTGTAAAATTACGGTAAAGCAGATTCTACATACCTAGTAATGTCATAAGTTCTGATAAAATTATGAAGGGATTAAAAAAATTCAATCAATTTTAATATTAATTCTTAAATTTTTTTACTTATATTTAAATTTAACATATTGCACCTTTTACTCAAAATGATCACCTTTTGACTTTACGAGGGTTATAAGTCTTTTTGGAAAATCATCTATCAAAGTACGCATTGCCTCCATAGGAATTTTTATAGCTTCTTTCTAGAACATTTAATTGGGATGCTGTTTTTGGCACACTTTTGCCTCTAATACTGACCACAATTAATAGTCAAGTGAATTTAAATTTGCTCTACTCTGGAAGGCTAATCTTCGTGTTCTGTTAAGTCCTGTACATTCTCTTTCAACCACCATCTTTTTAACTGTGATTTCAGTTGAAAAACTTTCTCTGTGAAGAAGACGGGATTTCCGACGATTCATAAAGAAGTATACAGTTTCAAGGCACTATAAATCAAGAACAATGTAAGATATTATAAGTTATCTCTAACAGAATTTTATGGGATTATTTCAAGTTTTGTTAGAGACAGTCATAGATGTTCTATGATGTTCTATGTGTGAGCCCTTAGTCACACGAGACACATTGAATCGGTGATCCATTTCCTCCCAAACGCGTATTAATGTATCTGAATCAAGCTCATCAATAGTGGCATGAAGCGTTGCTTCAGCTCCGTTAAATCAACAGAAAAGGGAGGGATTTATGACTGACAAATTTGAATCAAAATGTAGATATGAAGGTAACAAATGTATAGAACTTTTTTTTTGTACAAAATGCAATTATTTATTTATATCTTTACTTATAAAAAAATAATTCGTTTTAAAAATTTCATTTGATAACTTACTTTTTATGCATTTCTTTCATTTTTAAAGAAGATTCATTAAAATAAATGTAATTGGAAAACAATTTGAAATTTTTTTTTTTTGTTACAGTTACGGCTTAAGGTGCACATATGGGTATATGGGTATAACAAAACTACCTAAAAAATTCAATTTTTTCCTACTATTTGTACTTCTGACTATAGCTATGAGAAAAATCAAACCATCAAAAAAAAATTTTCTTACTCATTTAAAATATCTCAGGTTAGTTGATGGTATACATACTTATGTGCGTGTTAGTGAGAGTGTGCGTATATCGTCAACTCAAATATGGATAAACATAATTCAAAGAAAAAGAAGGAATTACTTGAACAAACAGGAAATTCCTTTGACCATTTATCTGATATGCAGACTATAGCTCTGGATCCTTTCATAATGTATCCCTTGTAGCAATGGAATCTGAGTAAATAATTCTCTGGAGCAATGGTCATGTTGACATCTGCCCGACGCTGGAAACGCATTCGACCGTTATTTGGATGCTTATCCGGAATCGGACAATCTGAAAAAGAAATTGTGCAAAATTAAATGACAAGATGAAGATATGATTTACCTGCAGAAAATGTTTCTGAAATAAAATAAGTTAGGAAGGAAAGCTTAAAGAAAAATTTTATTGCCGCATCAAGTTTTAAAGAATTTCAGGATGGTGTGTTGTAGATTGAATTAGTTATCTACATGAATTCAAAGTGATAAGCAAATGTCATCAGCAATAAAGAATACCATATTAGGACATTACACGAGAGTAAAGATGCTAAAACTATCTGTATTTACAAAATGCAACACGAGGGCTTTGTAACGGGTTCTATTCGTGGTTCTTTAACTAATCCTCTTGGAGCAGTGGCCGCGGTAAACAAGCGGTCAAGGTATCGGATCATGGCTTACGTGTCATGATTTCGAGACCAGTACCACTGAAGACCCGCCGTGTAGGGGAGCGATGCACGTTAAATCCGTCGAGAGCTCAAACGTCCTCCCGTTGTTGTGGTAGTTAGGAAAAGGGTTCCAGCTCAGATGTCGTCTGCGTCACTTGACCATGGCTCAAAATTACGCGGTCCGTCGCCAAAAGCCCTCATGTAGCTAAACAAGGCGACGCGTTAATGCTTACTTACTCACTCACTCCTCTTGGAGAAACTATTCTTTAACTGTGATTTTTTTAGTTTTAAAACCACTTCCCGTATAGAGATAACTTGATTTTATGCAAATATAAATACCATTTAAGCCTTGACGTTGGGGGAGGGACGAGGTTAACCATGCAATCTAGGAATAGAAAGTGAATTGCGACTGGGAAGTTGCATTAATATTCCTCTTACAATATACCAAGAGAAAACGCATTGGAGCTGTACCGAGCAATCGTGGTTCGAGAAAGACTGGTACAAGGAGCTCCAACTTCAGTTAAGTCCTTTTTACTAGTCTTATAAGCTAGATTAAGAATTAGGATTTAAAATTGCTTCCAAGGTTAAGCAATTAAGTTGTAAATCATTCACAAAATGTTTAATATAAAATAAAAGTATCTACTTTTAAGATCATGTCTTCTTCTCAGAACCTCTTACATCTGCGACCTCCAGGTTGCGACAGCTTTAGAAGTTGAGCGTTTCATTTCTGTATTATAGTACATAATTTTTTCTCTGTATCTAGTAGATATAGTCAATGCTTTGAGATCAATTTGAATAGTCAGTCAGCGGACCCACAGGTATCAGACATGCCTGAGGTAAAAAGTAATTCCTACTACGCAAACGGGAAAGTAGCTTGTGGCATTGACTGCTGTTTTAAAGAGCTCGGGTTCGAATCATAAAGCTGAATGGATGTTTGTAATTGCATAGTAAGAGAGCGTGCGGCATGGGCACTCGAAATATTCGGCAAGCCGAAATCTTTCTCGACAGTTTGGTGATAGGGGAAGAGGAGCGAGTTCAGCGAAACGGAGTGAAATCATATTGTCTCCTGCATGGTTCTCAAAGCTTCTGCCAAATAATATGCGTTATCCAGCCGCCTTTCTATCATTAACTTCGCGGGTCTCAATCTCATGTTGGGGGTCGTGGGAGCCCAGTGGTCAAGGTATTGGATCGTGGCTGGCATGTCACGAGTTCAAGCCCAGTACCCCTGAAGACCCGCCGTGTAAGTAGCGATGCACATTAAATCTGCCGAGAGCCAAACGTCCTCCCGTTGGTGCGGTAGTTAGGAGAGGGGGTGCCAACTCAAGTGTCGTCCTCGTCATTTAACCATGGTTCAAAATTACGAGGTCCGTCGTCAAAAGCCCTCAAATTGCTGAACAGGGTGACGTTAATATTCACTCACTCGATCTCATGTTACTGGCGATCCCGTGGGATAAGTAAAAACAAAATAAAGTAATTCCTTGCTGGACGATGTATCAGGCGTTTTTCATCCCCTCAAAGGGCTCACCTTCTTTAGGTGAGTACGGGTGTCACAATCCCGAGGTGCCCTAGTGATCTTTTCCTTTTCCCACGGGGTTTACTGTCTTTGGTAAACATGGGCTTCACGAACCCGGGGTACCCTAGTGATCCTTCTCTATTTTCGACCCTCTTTCTTGTCATTCAATTCATTCTTTCTTTCTCTTCCCGTCTAGACCACAGATATTAAAACAAATGTTTGGCGCAGTATAGCCGAAATCGGCTCTTGCGCCAATAAACCCCAAAATCACTCACTCAGGCGTTTTTCATTCTCTCTTTTTGCTAGTCTTAAATCATAGGAGAGATGAGGTACTTTTATCCGAAAATACTTGACGTAAGTCGCGACCCATGAAGATCTTTGAATTCAAAATTTCAATAAAACAACCACCCAATATTCCTTTCACTATTGTAATCACCTTAAGATTAAATTTTTTAAAAACTTTCAATTAATTTCATTCAAATACATCTTATCTTTAATTTTTGAAAAACATGTGAATGATTAAAAGTTATTTTTTTTCTGTATAAGCATCTATGCTCTTTCCACAAATGCTTGAAAAGTTTAAAACGTTCATTAGGACATGGATATTACAGAAAAATGACCCTAAATTACTTTTTTCATTTTATGAACTACATCAAAAGAATATTAGAGTTTTCAATTAAATTGCATTGTTTTGATTGATTGAAATATTTAAATTCTAATGACATTGTTCTAGTTTTGTAACATTTTAAAAATATTTACTAACATTGTGTGGGGGATAAGCTCTTTTGCTGTTACGAATTGATGTCTTCAAGTGAGACGGAGTAAAAATGAAACCCCCTCTCCTTAAAAAAAAGTACGTAATCTGTTAATATACAAAAGAAATATTATTGAAAATTCCTATTTTAAAGTAAAGACATACACACTAACTGAAAAAGAAAAAAAATAAAGCTTCTAAATCCACTGGAGGAAAAATTACAGGTTCATATTAGTTTTGTTCTGATTTCTATTATCTATTCGTTTAACAGTCTAATTACTTTCCATTTTTAATAGCTTTTTAGAGAAACTTTTTGATATCTATATTTAAATCTAAGAAAGCTTATACTAAGGATTTTGTCATTGGAGATGTGAAAAGCAACGCTTTTCATATTTTAATCAGAATTATACTGAACTAGCCAATATCCACCTAATTCATTTAGTATTTCATGATGTTGTATGACTATATATTGTTTTTTTTTTAATTATTGATATCTAAGCAGAATTAATGTTTCAATCGAACTGAAGAACATTCTTAGAGCGCTCAGCTTTTGATTTAAAAATAACACGATTCGAATTTCTAAAACGAAAGCATATGTATTTTTTTACTTCATCACAGTCTGTTCCCCTTCTAGGAATAGATTTCTAAAAAAACTATTTTTAGCCAATTTCTTCTCAACAAAAAAACATGCTGATGAATTTTTAGCCTGTCAATCTAATAGTTCGAAAAACGGAATTTTTATCTCTAAATTTCTCAACTCCGGAAACCCTTCTTGGGTCTCACTTTCTGTAAAATAAGTTCTTAATGGATCCCTAAGTGGATTATATTCATAAAAAGTTCTAAGTGAATGAGTATTTATTACAGTTGCACTATGAAAAAACACGAGGGATATTGGCTGTATGCCTAAAGGAACCGAGATCACCCAAAGAGGGTTTAGAGCTACAAACCAATCCCTCGGACCCCCCCCCCCCCCTCCAGTCTTTATTGAAAAAAAATCATCAATGTTTACATTTTAAACAGCAGAAGACAGTAAAATAACAAAATACAAATTTAAAGGCAACTCCACGATATACATGTGCGTGAACATAATACAAATATACAAAGTAAATAAAATAACAATAAAAGAAAATATGAGGTATAAGAAATGGAAGAAAGAATATATATATTCCAAGTTTCTTACAAATACGTGAAAAATAATAAAAATATTCAATACAAATGCACCATACAGACCAAAAGGGGGGGGGGAGACAGGAAACATAAATAATAATAATAGTAATAGTAATAATGTTTCTTTCGAATCATATTTTCTTTTACGCCATCCCTTTCTGTTGATATTTTTTTCCTCTTAATGGGTCTTTCAGTTTAAAGAAAAAGAAATAATTCAGCACCGGAAGGAGGATTATTTTTTTATGAGATCTCCTCCCCCATTTTTTTAAAAGAAATATAAAGGAGGAAAGCAGCAGTGTAAAATAAGTAGAGAGAGAAGAAAGGTGGGAAAAGAGAGATTATTGAATTTTATTGGAGATATCTTTTTGCTAAATAAAAACAAGAAATTAACCTCGTTAATTTCTCTCATATTGTTAACCAAGAGTTAAGCCAAAAAGCTGTAATATATTGTGTGAGAAATATAAATAGGGTTTAAAGATTGAGAAGAAAAGAAAAGGCAGGCTATTGGTGATGGACCTCGCAAATTTGATCTATGGTCAAGGGTTGAACCCATCGTGCCAACAGGAGAACTTTGAGCAACGACAGATTTAACGTGCATCAGCCCCTTTACACCGCTGTTCAGTGGCACTTGGCTTGACTCATACTGGGCACGACTCCGCGACCCAAACCACTAGGCAACGTAAGCCACCTGAAAAATTCTCATCAAGTAATAGAAGTGGTTTTTGAAATGACCAATTGAGAATTTTGAATTTTATTCAAACCAATAAAAAACTACGTCAAAGTGAGTGATTGAATATTAACGCCGCACTGTTCAGTTACTCGAGAGCTTTTGGCGATGGACCTCGTAATTTTGAATCATGGTCGAGTGACGAGGACGACACCTGAGCTGGCACTCCCCGTCTCCTAACTACAACACCAATTGGAGGATGTTTGAGCTCTCGACAGATTTAACGTGCATTGCTCCCCTACACGGCGTGTCTCAGGCTCGAACTCATGACACATTAGCCACGAGTCCGTTACCTTGATCACTAGGCTACCGCGGCCACAATAGCTACGCCAAAAGTGATGTTAAAGCAAGTTGGCTAACTAGCATAAAAAGGGCTGATTATCATTCTTTTATATATTCAGTTTCTGGTTATAAAAGATAAGGAGGGACATCGAATTTTATAAACTTTTGAGTAAGGTCCCGAGTTTGTTACATGATTAATGCACAAAAGTACTATACCAATAATCTTCAATAATTCTTAGTACAACTTTAATTAAACTAAATCGCCTCCGATTGTATTTTTCTATAAAATTAACTTTAAATCATAGCTCATACGCTTTATATGAAGAGAGTAGAGAGATTTCATATGAAAATAAATTGAACAAAACAATCTTTTTTGATCTTTGAAATCCCCCCCACCCCCACCCTCATCTTGGAAGTTTCTCAATCTTTTCAAAAGGTCAGCCACTTAAATAAGTTATTTCTGAAGATCATGTGCTTTTTTATTGACTTTTAGGATTCAACAGTCAAATCAGAACGATTGATCAGATTTCAACTTTCAAAAATCTGATTATAAAAATAAGTCTTAAGCACGGTGGAGAATTTTCAGATGAAACATTTTAAATTGTTTTGTTTATTTGAACATCAAAAAAAAGGTATCAACACTTATAAAGATGATTAAAATCTAAAAGAAGTTATGTGTATTCTTTAAAATGCATTGAAAATTATTATTCGTGATTAAAACTATACATGCTTAAATGATAAAACCAAAATATATTAAGTGACTTATCGTAAGTTCTTAATACGCCTCATTTTTTTATGAATAATAAGCCCCCTTAGTACTCAAAATTTAATCTTGATTTTTCTTCCTTTCCTTCTTTTTATCTCTTTTTTTGTCTCTTATAGTAGTAAATTTTAAAAGATAACTTTTTGTATTAAATAACATTTATTTTAATATTCTTTTTTTTTATTTTGGTAGGGAGCATATTCCAGAAATTTAAGAGATAAAAGTTTAAAAAATAAACTTGTCCTTCATTAGCATAGATTTTCAGGCTTAAAATTCGCAGAAAAGTTTAATTTTTTTTATTTTTAAAATTTTTCAGCTTAGTATAGAACTGTATTTCTAATACTCAATTTATTTACATTTAATATAACATACAATATCATTCCTTTTTAAATTCACATTGCTTCAATTTTAGAGAGCTATTTTTGGAGATTTCTTACAGTAAAAGTTTTCAAAGGCAAATGTTATGTGTTAAATTCAAATTCTACGCTCCTTCTGAAATTTAAGAAACGTTTCAGTTCTAAAAGAGAGGTATATTTTCGTAATTTTATGGAAAATAATTTTTCCCTTCCTGAAGATAATATTAAAAAAAAATGTTGCTATAACTTCAAAACATTCTGAGATATTATCGATAAAGGATTGATACGTATTAATATGTTAATATGGAAATCATATACGAAGTGTGATGGATCAAATAATATGTTCAACTTTGCTTTCTTATAGTATTAGTTCGCTTTACTTAGTGACAAATATCAAAGAGCACAGCATTTTAAAAGCATAATATATATAAGAGAAAGAATAGTTTTTTTTTCAAATTATACTTATAAAATTTACATGAAATACAGTTAATGTACTTTTAATCAGTAATTAATATACCAGTGTTTATGTCTATTATAATGATATTTCTTTATAATAGCTCTAAAACTACCTGCAGCAACCAACAATTAGCATGTGGGGAAATTTTGTGACAATGGACTACCCGCAAGGTTTGTCCTCTCTGATTCGGTTTTTTTTTCAATCCAGCAAAACTGTCGCTTTGAGATAGAACAACTCCTTCCCACAAACGAAAGTTTATATTAAATAGAATATAAATTATCAGTGAGATAGAGAATAGATTTATTGGATAATATAGCCACGCTAGTCCTACCGGAATTATAGCCACTTGTTCCTGAATTGTGCTACCCGGTATTATACAACCTTTAACAATAAAGTTCAGTGAATAGTCCTGTAACATTAACGTAAATGAAATATTAACTAACGTTACCTTACTGTCCTCTTAAATAGTCACCTTCCATAACTAGGCACCCCTTAGATCTGCTATACATGTCTTGAAAACTTTGCAAGAAGTCTTCTGTTGGGATGGAGTTCAAAAGCCTCGTCACGTTTCGTTGGATGTTAGGAATATCGTCAAACCTCTTTCCTTTCAAAGTGATTTGAGTCTTGGGAATAGGAAGGATTGAGATATGGCGAGTATGGTGGATGTTCAATCTGCACCCCTTCCCCTTATTTTTCCGTGAACTGCTTGACGATATTGGCTGAATGAGGGCGAGTATTGTCATGAATAAAAAATCATGAACCTTTGTGCGTACTGGGGAGATACCCTGCGCAGAAGTTCCATGAAAAAGGTTAAGATTTCAATGTACCTTGCAGCATTCATCGTCGTTCCCTCAGGTAGAAATTCCTTGTGTATAATGTTTTGACTATTAAAAAAGGTGATGAGATTGGTTTTGATACGAGATTTTTCTGCTCTGACCTTTTCCGACAAGGTGATACAAGAGAACGTCATTCCATGCTTTGTCGTTTCGTTTCAGGGTAGTACCTGAGGCAGCAGGACTTTAGGACACCAGGAAGTTTCTTTCGGTACCTTGCCAAGCTTAAAGCAAAATTTTAAATTGATGATTTTTTTTTTGTTTCATTTTCCTGTTCTCAGTTAAGAACCTACGCACTAAACAAGCACTTAGCAAAACAAGACTTACACGGAATACAAACAAAGCTCAACAGAACAACGGTGGGAAGAGATGGTCAACACCTGTTGCTAAGAATGTGCAGCGTTTTGTTTCGCCAGTATTGCCCGATCAGCCGTTCTGACTTCATTCACCGAACTTTATTGTCAGAGGTTGAAGTTGTCTAGTTTTCAAAGATATTGGAAGATTTTTCTTTGGCAAGTTCAGAGGTCGTATATAATTAAAGATTAGTAACCCTTATTAATTACTAGTTTATTGTCCTCTCTACATATCACGTAATCAGGTTTAACGTTAACTTAATAAAAGTGAATTGTTGTGAATATCTATTGGTCATTATTTCGTTTCTGACTTAATGTGTGTGATATCTCAATCACCACTGCGTTCGGATTCCCTCGAATTTTCGGTTAATAAGCGTGATTTCCACCTTAGCCAATAGGAAGAGGAGGTATTGTGACAACTTCTGTTAGAAAAACATACTCCATTGGTAGATTTTAGAAATAAATTTACAAAGATTTCTTGAAAATTTATCAAAATTGCAATGAGTAACTTTTTCTGATGGCAATTCATAATAAAAAGAATTTCAATCGTAATTTAATACTTCTGATAAGTATAGTTTTCTCAGATTATAGATTAAAATAAAAAGAAAAATTGTGAAGATAAAATCGTTCGAAGGTAAATTTTATCAACATCAGTATAAAAATACAAATTACACAACATTATTTCAATACAGTTTTATGTTTTAGTATGTAATATCGATATGATTAATAATAAGGTTTTAGTAGTACGTTATTGAAGCTTACTCACCACTAAGCACTGCTCCTATAAAAGACGCACATAAGCATGCAACAGCATACTGTCGTAGAGTATTCACGTTAAACATCATACCATTTACGCCATCTGTAATAAAGAGAAAAAAATCACTACTCTCTCAATTAAATCTTTAAATTTGAATTTTCTTATTATTTCATTTGTTAAAAATATTCCAAAAAAATTTAACAGAAATCGTGTTATTTTGAAACTTTGGATCATACAATTAACAAAACATACAAAGTTTCTCTCGTATCTAAGCATCTCATAAGTCAAATAAAACAGAAATATCTTTTAGCTCTTACAAGACCACAAGGTTGCTAAACATAAATATTAATATAAAATTGCTTACTTTAGTTTACTTGGTCATAAAATAAATAATCCTAAGGAAAAGACATGGCAGTGTGTAGATTTTTGTATCAATGTGTCAATTCAATTTGGATCAATGTGTAGTTTTATCAGGCATTTGTTTTCATTTGTTCAAATATACTTTATTATCGCACAAAGTCCTACTCACCGATTAACATGAAATATGTGAGAAAATAAAGTAATGCAGTCGACTCTCGACAATTCGAAGTTGGAGGGACCAATAAAAAACTTCGAATTATCAAGAGTTCGATTTATCAAGAGGGTAGAAAAAAACTCTCAACATACACGAAGAGAAATTTCTTTCTAACACATTTAAATTTGAAATTTTATATTTAAAATTTAGAGTCTAAAATTAACAGAAGGCGTATTCACAATGTTTCACACTCAGATACGAGGCATACTTAATTGTATCGACTTTGAATAGGCTCTTCTCGCCTAATGAGTCCGCCAAATTTCGGCCAGTTTTTTTATCGCTCTGCTCCACATTGCTCCTTTCCTTTCACTTTCTACTCCGTCTTTTTTAACCTTTCGAACAGGACTCCTTCACGCCCCTCCAAATCTTTTCCATTCCTCATTGGAAATAAAATAGTTTCACACCCGGTTTCTTCAGTCACTGTCCCCAACACTGTTGGTTCGTCAAGGCACGGTCCAGCCCGGCCCATGCCCTATTTGGTGCCACATGCTGTAAGTCATACAGATGAGCCATAAATCGGCATGTCAGTCCGACACAAAATACACAATCCTACGCATCTGTACTACACAATAATGGGTCATCTTTTCTGAACACATGTGTAGCAAGGTCACGTATTAAACAAAAGATATGGAAGGCTGACAACAGGTGCTGTCGGTCTATCATCCCCTTAAAGAAGGAAAGCAATAAAAGTGTCTTTCGCTTCAGGAACCGGGAAACACTAAGAAGGGGTAGCAAACAGATGGTCATCAAAGGGGTTACGTTACAGGGGAGACACTCAGAGACAATAAAACACAAAACTTGTAAGCACCAACCTGTTTGCTACAAGACTGTATATGATAGTAAGTGTTCAATTATCGAGAGTTTTATAAGATACTTCGAATTATATAGCGTGTTGTAGTTTGTCCAGCCGCAGATTTTACTTCGAAATATTGAGTATATCAAAACGTATTGTTTTAGTTCAAAATTTCAAGAATTTTTCTAGGGACTGAGCCTGAGCATATGCTTTGAATTAGTGACAGGTTCGTATTACCGATGTTTTGAGTTAGAGAGAGTTGACTGTATATTATTACACAACACAATAAACTGAAATAAGTAATAAGAATACAGCCCGCGAAAATGTTTTATCTTTAGTGCCAAATGATGTGACAGGTTTTTTTGCGTACAACATGCGTTCTCTTTTGACATTCTGTATAACTAAATACAGATAAGTTTATAATTACATTAATACGGCTATCAGCAATTTTGATATGGGGAAAAATGTTTCTCGTTATCGTGAAAGGGTTATGTATTGGGTTGGAGGGAGAAAACTATTTTCTTAGGTGGAAAAATAACTGTGATTATGCGCTTTGCCACTCCTGCCGATTCATCTTCTTTTTCTGCGACACCACAACCAATCGGTTAGGTTACGCGGTAACGGTTATACATTTACGTTGAACCTTAGAGAAAGCTCTGTTATCCACTCATCAGAATTAGTTGAAAAAGAATACTTTGTTGAAGTTACATAAAAATAGATAGCAGTCCACATTGAGTGCAGGTCAGCAACGCTGGTGGAGGGGTGAGTGGGAAGCCACTCTCCCAGTTGATTTAGTTTCTGTTGCGCTTTCGAAGGAGAGTGAAGAGAAAATGACGTCCCATTTCCATGACAACCAAGCCCGCTTTTAACCGGCTGCCGCATCTTGACGGAATGAGGAGAGAAAGGATGAATTTCTTTAATACAAGGAATTAAAGAGAATATTATTTTTAAGTACGTTACTCGTACCTCTTAAATAACTACATGCGGTTATTGAAAGGAAATTTTAAATAATTACTTGGAAGAAAATAAGAAAAGGTAGAGAAGTTTAAGGTACGACCATGAGGGGTGAAGTAACCAATCGGTTAGTTGTGTGAGATGATCGGATATTTTATTCGTATACTATGTATTTCTTGTGAATAATATGTTTCAACATATTTATGTTTTTGCTTGTAATAAACTGATGTCTAAGCATCCATGTTGAAGAATTCCTACCTCAAGTAACAACAAAATGGTAGCAAGTCACGGTTGAATAATGACTAAGTGAATCGAAATTCTCAAAAAGAGTTAAAATGGAAAAGACATATTTCTCTGAATTTAACGAAAAAGCTCTTTTATTTGGGTGCTAAAAATAAAAGCTGCCATGATCCTAAGAAGGGTGAATGTTGTGATATTAAAAGGAAATCCAGAAGATTGCAGCAGATAGAATACAATTCTAACCATGGAATTTCAACCCGTATCATATACCAAGTTGTCCCTTACTAACAAAGAAGCTCTACAGTTCCTAGTAGAGGAAGATGCCGAAATACTTTAGAGAAAAAAATCAAAGAAGCATTTCTGAAGCAAGCAGAAGATCACAGAAGCACAGTCGTGAGCAGCGAACTTGAATATCAAGAAATAAAAATAACGAAAGTGTTAATGACTATATCATTAGAGCAAGTTGAATTTTAACGAAATGTCACTCTCCTGGATTAGATGTCTCCTCTGAGAAGCTTATTTACCTTACTGTTTGGAGCCCAAAGGGAAAATTTGACAAAGTCTCTTACAGTTTTACATATTTCTTAAAAAACAACTGTAAAGCATTTGATATATTTTCTAGATTTAAAGCTAAAGTTGAAAATTTAAATGATAAAAGGATTAAAAAATTGAGGACTGACAATGGGTTAGAATTTGTAAAGGAGCAATTCAATACTTATTTTGTTATTTCAGGAATATTTCATTAAATCAAACATTCCATAAAATCGTAAAAGTAACTGTTTAGCAGAAAACGAGCCGTATTATTTTAGAAAGGCCTAGATCATTATTGTACGAGAGTGAACTCTTTCACGCACACACACATGCGCACGCGTATCTCTTGTTCCCCATAAAGGGAAAGAAAAAATCCCATCAGTAATCTGGACAAGTAAATAAACCCCTAAATTATCTTATCTTAAACATTTTGCTATGATGATTTATCTTCACGTTCCGAAAGTAATGAGAAGTAAATTAGAACTTCCAGGAAGACTTGGAATAATGTTAAGATATGCTAGAGAAAGGAGGGAAATCCTTTTATGATATTAAAAATCAAAAGGTTATTGAATAGATCAATTAAATTCAATGGATCTTTAAAAGGCTGAAGTTATTTAGGTAAAAGCGAAAGTCAAAATGGGGAATATTGAATAATTTTTTGAAATTTCTGCTGAAGTGAGATTAATCTGAAAATAGGAAAGGAAAGTAGCATCTAATTTAGAAATCAATGATGAGTCCGCAGCAATCGAGAATGATTACTCAATTCCAATTCAGATCATACAATTGCATCAGGTAAACGAAAACTAACATCCGGTTCTTGGATTGTGTGAATAATGAAGAGCAAAATCAAATCCCAGGTAAACGTTCGGACCGTCTAACTCAAATCTTAACAGATGTGAGCTAATTTGAAGGACAACGTACCGAAAGCTCTTATTTTGAAGCAAAAAAAAACAAAAAACTGGCAATTGACAAAGTTGGGAATTACACTAATGTCCAAAATTAAGGTCACAAACATGTTTTTCGATATAATTCTAAATTGCATCCAGTAAAACTGACAGAATTTGCATTTTATATATTTTGAAGAACGGGTAGTACAATATTAACCATCAGCTTCGGAAATGAAGTTTAGTGTTAGTTTTTGCAGAACTATTGCATTTAGGCATATGAGATTTTTTTCTGCAGTTTTGTGAATATTGTATTAAAGCAAAAAAGTTAGACTGCTTGCAAAGAGAATGATTTCTCATAATAGTTTGGATGATTTGCTGAGATAAAGAACCTTTGACAGGCTTGAAACTTGTCAGTCTCAAGCGGAGGTGGATAGATGGTTACAAGTGGCATCGAAAGGGGTGTCCTTGATGGGTAATCAATTCCAAACTAGTGGAAGGTCGACCATGGTCGTCACGGAGCAACGACGTCTGCACAGGATCGCTACTTGGAATTAATTGCACGACCACATAGGTGGACAAGGGCTCCTAAACTTGCTCGTTACCTTATACTGCTGTATATAGAAGAA
Source organism: Trichonephila clavata (assembly GCA_019973975.1). NCBI lineage: Eukaryota > Metazoa > Arthropoda > Arachnida > Araneae > Nephilidae > Trichonephila > Trichonephila clavata. The sequence goes on from BMAO01001937.1 coordinate 165,200, forward strand.
GAATTTCCAGGTAAACAGTTTACAGACGTCTTGCACAGATTGGCTTCTATTCCGGTCGACAAGTCTTGTGTACCTCTTTGACTTCATCCAACAAGAAAGAAAATTGTCGGCATTGTCAAATCATGCGTTCGAGTCCTTTCACCCCTGCTGAGGGGCTTATGGACATTAAATATGTCGAGGCTCAAAATTGTCACATTAGCGTGTTATTGAAGTTAAAAGTGGATGGTGCTAACTCTGGTGCCGCCCTCATTACTTGACTAAGGTTATTAATTATGAGGTCTATTACCAATATCTCTCGCCTTGCTTCAAATTGCGACGTTAAGTGTGCATTCACTCATTCTTTCTGTAAACTACACCCGATTGGTCTGCTGTATGTAATGTTCGGATGCTTTATTTGTGTCCTGTGTATTCTTTGTGCAATATGATTCGTCTTATTTGTGTTTGTGCTTGTAATAATCTAAAAAACTAAACCCAGTAGCGCAACAGCCCATGGTGGGCCAAGACCTACTGTTCCCATCTCAGTTTTCGTGATCCTGGGTGCTGAGGCGCATGAGCAGATGTTTCGATCAGGTGGCCAGTCTGACGCGAAAACCCTCAGTGTTCAGCTCCCTAGCGAGCTTGGTACTTACTCATTTATCGACCCAATGAAAGGCTGTCAAAAAATCCATGTCAAATAACTCGTTCCATAAGTAAATGTTCAGGTTAATAAAACACATATTTTAATAATATTTTAAAAGAAATCATTTACCTGTGATTTATACTACATTGAGTCTAATTTTAATTTGCCCTTAATACGTGTTACAATTGTGCCGTAAATAAATTTAATGTTTTGTAATATTGTGAATTTAATGCCATTAATTAACAGTAATTAATTTTTACTGTATACTGACAATGAGTAGAAAGTAACTAATAAATGGAAGTATAGATTTAGTTTTTGATTAGCATCACCTTTCAACTGCACGACTGATTATTGTAGACGAACTCATGATTTTAATTACGGTGATACGATTGGTGACACTGACTGAATAGGTATTACAATCTCAAAACTCTAACATTGCAAACTCCCTTTGAATATTTAGGGAAATTTAATTAAAAACTTTTTTTTCTTTTTAAATCAGGGGTAGGCAACTTGTTTCGGCTGGCAGGCTATTTTGTGAAATCGGAAGATACCGGGGGACCGCCCCTTTTTAAAATAATTGCATTCATTTTAAAATAATAAAGATATGTTAAGTATAATAGTGGCAGTTTTATTTAATTTATTTAATGTGCTAATTTCATATTGTCTTTCGCTGCAAGTATATTTAATTTCAAAATTAGTTTAATGAAACAAATGTATCCTAACATACTTTCTGACAATTCTTTTTTAAAATCAGGAGTGAAATTGCTTGTTTTGAAATTCTCATCGAAGTTTACGTCAGCCAATTTGCGTCTATATTTACTGTTGTTGATTTTCATGCAATAAAAACTTTATTCACACAAATATAGATCGGCTAAAACATAAAGAACAGTTTCCCCGAAAATTTCTTTATACAGGGAAATTTTTCAGCTAACAAAGATTTGTAAAAGTTAATGTCACAGCATTAAACATTTTCTTCACGTTGTGATCTGGCTACAAATCAATAAGTTCAAGCTGTATCAATATCAGCAGTAATTGGATAACAGAGCAAATTGAATTTATATATACAGGCTTAATTTTCTTAAAATCCAAAAATTTTCTTGTGATCTAGTCTTCCAAACTCTACAAATGATCTATTAGTAAAAACGCTTTCATGTACTTTGTTTTCTTAATCGTGAAAAATAAAGGACGAATATCTTTGATCGCGCACGCGAAAGAAATCTCAGTTCAAAGCGGATTTTCTTTCTTGGTGGGTCGTATGAAAACGCTTAGCGAACCGCTAGTTGCGAACCCCTGTTGTAAATAATTCTCTTAATAATTATGATTGTTACATAAACAGCTTAAGTGGAAATCAGAAGAAGAAGTTCCAGTCCTCCGGTAGTTTTAATGTATTAAGTCGATTAAAAGAATAAATCCTCTTTAATTTTGGAAATTATGAAATAAGTAAGGGTCTAATTGTATCTTAAAATGCAAGAAACAAAATATTGTAACATATTTGTTATAAACATGTTTCAATAATTTGAATAATACATTGAAATATTAAGTCAACAAAAAATATTAGAAATAAATAAAAGATCACTATTATGAATTATAAGATGATTTGTCTCTAAGCAAGAAGTATATATATATATATAGAGAGAGAGAGAGAGATTAACATATATTAGTCCTTTTTTCTCGATAATGTCAAACATTTTGTTTTTCGTTGAAATAAACAGGTAATTTATATATATTGAGCAATTACTTTACACTAGCTACTTTTGTTCTTAGTAGTTAAAAAAAGTTTATTATTAGCATAAGCTTGGCAACATAATATATCCCAAAAGTTTTCCATCGAGCATTAGTCTTGATTGGGCAAAATACATACTCACTAACTTCTTTTAACCGTTCTTTGGTAGATTTAGATTTGTGGCAGAAGTATTTCCCGACTGAAATGTCCAATTAAGACCACCTAAACAAGACCCAGCCAGTATCAGGTGAATATATAACCTAGATTGATATTGTACAGAAGTCCACTCGCTTCCCGAAGTATGCTATAAATTACACAAACCACCGTGAGTAAAAGGATCTCGCTATCATTACAAAGCCTTCACACACACCCGTTTAGCATTCTTTCCTTTCTTTCCGTAAGTCATTTCAAAAATGTTTGTAATCATGTCAAGGTTAAATTTATTTTCGTCACAACATAAAAATACAATTTGTCATTCATTTCAATCTCTCTTCACGCTGATGCTTCAATAACTTAGGTGTTTTTTTAATACTCTTTTATAAGCTTCACTTGTATGTAACCGAATCTATTAACTCAATTTTTAACCAATTTAAATGGTCAAATAATTCGAAATTTTGTTCACTTGTCCAGGACTGATGACAATACAATAATTTAATTATTTTGTTCCATTGTCCTGATCAGGTTCGCCAGGATTAACGATTTTCAAATTTCAGATCCCATCCTGCATCTGGTGACTAATTTCAGTTCCCATTTCCAGATTTGGCGACTAAAAGATTAAGTTACAAATTAGCGATTAATAAAGGGTGTTTTTTAGTTTTTTAAACTATAATTTATTTTAAATCCTTTTCATAAATTTTGTATTAGAATTGATTTAAACTGTAAAATGTGAAGTTCTTTTGATGAAACGTTTCGAAATTTTAAGAGTTTAGAAACACCTTTTTTAGAAGATAAACGAAAATTTTGTCTAGCCCAAACAAAATTCTTTAACTTTTAGGTCGTTTTATTTTGCTTGAGTAATCTTTTCTGATCATAACATTGTAAAAAGTAATTCTAGAACGCTCATCACATTGATCTATATTTCTCAGATTTCCTCAACCACTCTTATATAAAATAAAATATTTCTCCTTTCACACTGAGATAACTCTACACCTAGCAAAATCTTCAAAGAATCGTGGGTAACACAATTAGACCTTTATATTTGCTTCTGAGATTATTTAATGAAATACGAAAAAATATGTTCAGCAATAATTCTGATATGGCTTATAGCACGTAATTTTAGCAGGTGGTTTAACAATTTTTTAAGACAGTTATTCAGTTTTTACGAAAATATGGAGATTTAATAAAAAATTAAGTTATTTGTAAAGTTACAATTAATACAGTAAGTATTACATGATAAATTTTAAATATATACACGCTAAAAAATTGTATATATTGTTTTTTAACTCTCTAGATCAGGGTGGGCAGACTTTTTCAGGGCACTGGTTACTTCTAATGTTTTCAAGGTATTACGGTCTACACAGGGGTGTAAGTGGGGTAACCAAAAATAAAAAAAGGTTTGGAATATTTGTTATGACTTAATGATAAATACGGAATATGTACTTACACACATACATAACTAAAATTTAAAAAAATACTTACACTTTTAAAACCATGTTTAAAGCAAGACTCAAGATACAGAAGAACGTCGTTTATCCGAACGTTTATTATCCGGAGCGTCAAATATCCGAAACAAAGTCCGGATATGTTTTCGAACAGTGCAATGCTCAACAGTTGTTTCGTGTGAGGCCAAAAGTGACCGGAAAACCCAAGGTGAGGGATATTTGGGGAATTTCAGTCGTATGATTTAGTAAACATCTGTGCGGAATATTAGGTCAGTTTGTTTCCAAGTGAGGGGAGGGGGTGTATACGTGCTCTTTTGTTGAGTTTTGTTGATGTTGATGGCATGCGATGCAGAAGACTGTGGATTTCAAACGCTAAATAATGACAAGATTGTTACTTCCGTGCAAGAAGAATCCGACCCTGTCGACGATGAAACGGAAGAAGACGAGGGCAACAACAACAACGGAAGCAACAAAGATCCAACAAATGTTGACGTGTTTGCTGCGTTAGAGACAGCTACGGAGTGGTACGAACAACAATCAGAAGTGCTGTCCTACTCAACTACTGCTGCTGAAGATAATCAGAGACCTTGCAGTGAAAAAACGAAGGTGTACAATGGTACAACGAAAAATAAGAGATAATTTTCCACAATCAAGGTAAAATTGTGACATTTTGCACCTATTTGGCTTTTTTTTCAAGCACGTTTCCCGCATATGATGATTTTCAATATTTGTATAGTGTCCAGTATCACATACTGCATGGATCGCATTCGGTTTTTGGTTATTCGAACAATCGCGTATCCGAACGGTGTCCAGTCCCAATTGATTCGGATAAACCACATTCTACTGTACAAGCATAATAATAATAGCCACAAATATAATAATATCAAAAGATGCATTTTTATTATGAAACAATACAAAATGCGCTAAAAAATAAATCATTTTCATCTTAAGTTAATTCTCGTACTTTTAGTCATTAGAAGACTTAGTCTGTATACTGTCCACCAATCTTGAATATATATCGATATATAATTACTAACTGCTAATCTTGCACTGGATTCTAAGTGGTAGTCTGTGAGATGGGAACGATATATTACCTTAATTGTATTGTTGAAAATTCTGATTCACACTGGTAGGCAGAGTCAAAGAATGATGTTAAATAAAATACAACTTTTAAAAAAAATTAGACTACTTTACTTCATCTATTAGATTCCAAAAGTTATTCTTAGGTTCTAAACTATGTGCTTTTAAACTTATGTCATTTGAAGGAGAACTTCGTTTTCCTCAAGAGATAAAGAGAATATACATTGTATATTTTTAGTTATTGCTTCCACACATTCAACATCGCCAAATGAGTAACACATCAGTTATTTAACCATTTGGTTCTAGTCTAATAAGTTCTTGAAAACTTTTCTCATATTCGGAGTAAAGATTTTTTTATTTCATCATAACATTTTTCTTTGTTTAACGTTCTTCCGCTTTTAAACAACTCGTCAGAAATATTTTTGAAATTTTTTTAGTTTTTTTTCTTCATTAGCTAAGATAATAGCTTTAACTAGTTTTTAAAAGTATTAAAAATCCAATCATTCTACTTTTAGTATGCGTGTCTTAGGGCTTAGTGAAAACGGTCACCCACAAATGTCTCTGAGGTCCACTGGTATATCGCGATCGACTTAATGTCCACCCCGCTCTAGATCAGTATCAGTTTTATAATTTTTTTAAGGGATTGCAGTAGGAAAAGAAAAACTTTATTTCACATGTTTATTGAAATGCAAAACTTCACAAGGAGACCACGCTTGATTTTAAGTCAGCAATGTTCCTTGTTTCTGATGCATATTTCCGGGATGATGCAATATGATTTTATCTAAGCTCTTACTAAAGGAAATAGAAATTTTGGGAAATATATTCCTGTACTACCGCGTTGCAAGTACGATGAACCTTTTTTTTACTTACATTCTTTGAATATTAAAAAAAAAAAAAAAACCAAACGAATTTTTTAAAAATGTTTTCGAGTGGAGATTTTAAATGAACGCATTTAAGAAAAATCTTCAAACTTTAGTAAATAACAGCAATTAAAAAAAAAAAATTTGCCAGACTTTTTTTGGAAATGGTGAAAAAGAAACTTTTGGCGGGCCAATACAATTTATAATAACACGTAATAAAAATTTAAAAAACAGTATGTTTAAAAAAATGTTGAATAATAATGGAATGAATGATGATGTAATATATTTCCTTATTCCAAGGTCCGTGTAATTCAACTCCAAACACAAACACACTGGTAGTTTGTCTCTCTCTCTCTTCCATCTTTTTATTAACAAACCAAACCTCAAAACATGTAGAATAACTATTAGAACAATATAAAATCAGACAATAACACCATATATAGCGCGATCGATTGAATAAAAATAAATCGGTACAAAAATTCAATGCCAAACGAATTAATTAAAATTCGACTTCCCCTCCCGAAACAATATGCCAGTGAACCCAATCAGAGGAACATACTATTTCAATGAGTTTAAGGTATCCGACTATCCTAAAATTGAGAATTTTGCCAAAAAATTGACATTTTTTTATGATTTTACTTTATAGGCCGTCAATTAGCTTTCTAAAAATACCAAGTTTATTATTTTCCGTTCACTAGAACAAAAACTACTAGTGTTTTAGTAAAAACAGATTACTTTAAGCAAGATGTCATATTTTAAAACGCGTTTTACTCGAAATGCGTCTTTTTAAAAAATGCTCAAACGAGGACAGTGATTGCTGAAAAAGTTTTGAAAATAATTGAATGAAATTTTTTGTGTATGTTCTGTATTATAGTAGAAGTGTTTTAACCTTCAGATGTATCAAACACTGTTTTATTACAAAATTTACAGTCCCTTATGTTAAAATAATCACTGTTTTTTTTTAAAGCAATTTCATATAACTAAGATAAAGGGCTCTTGTTTTTGTAAAAATTAAAATATCTCTTATCCTAAAGGTCATTTGAAAAATGAATAACATAGCAACACATCAGAATTGAAAAATTGGAAATTTGTTTATAAACTTTTAGTACAGAATGGGCCCTGTTTATGTTATTTTTTGTAAATTTTTACCCATTTTTTTTCGTTTTAGTAATTATAATTTCTTTTTCTCTTCTTAATTTTAGCATATTTTTCGAAAATGTACTGAGCAAATCTAAAAACTACAAAAAAAAACCCCATATTTCCGTTTTTTTTTAATTTGTCGCGTGCAAGTAGTCGGATACTTTAAGGAAATGATTCTCTTTTAATGAGAAACAAATTTTCCTAAACATATACCAGGCGATATACCCTTCAAATCTTCCTAGTCGATTGTAATCAGGCAAGGAAGCTTTGAAGTGACGTCAGGTAACTTCAATAGTATTGGTATGAGCTCCGGTCTCAGAAACAACAAATTCGAAGCGAATGGTAATAGGTTAGGTGTTCATAACCTCTTTCGATCAAACTTTCATAAAATTTCTAACTGTCGGAAATAACAGCTATTCCTGGTTCGATCTATAATTCAATAAGGCCGAGAAGTGTTTCTGCCCTTTCTGTCATGTACTACAACCATAAAACAGCTGTCGGTCTCGCCTTCTGCTCCGCCAAAAGCACGTTGCATTTGAGTTCTAGCACGACCCACTTATGTCGCCAAATTTTTGGCGATAAAGTTAACAATATGGCAACCCAACAAAATTTAGTGAAATGGCAACGCTACTGGGACCGGATTTTATTTTTTTAGTTTTTCATAATCTGGACAGCGGTCATTTCCTTTAGATGGTCATCGACGGTTGTATAATAGATTTTTCTAAAAAGCTGAAAGTGAAAGAATGAAAAGAGTTTTCATTTTTTTTTTATAAGAAACAACTGCAGAAAGAATGTTTGTTAGAGAGAAAGAGAGATGCGTTGATAATTTCACTTTGGACGATGTTTTTTCTCACTATAGCATCTTAGTAGCAACGGTTTTTCTGTTTTCTTCTTGGAGCCATTTTGGAAACCATGTTTTTCTTTTTAGAAGCTCGACGAATGGATATTTTTTTTCTTTTGAATGAAAGAGGTAAGAAAGAAATGATTGCTTTATGAATGAGTGAACGATTGAAAATATTTCAGTATGGATGTTCGAAATATGAAAATAATTTGTGTTTGAGAGAAATGGAGATCGTTATTTCATCAGCATATCGGATTTTTTTCCCACTGTTGCGTTTTAGAAGCGAACGATTTTTCAGTTTTTCTTGTAGAAACAGTTTTAGAAACTACGTTTTCTTCGTAAAAACTCGACGAATGGATTTTCTTTTGATTAAAAGGTAAGAAAGTAATGATTGTTTTTTCTATGAATGAAGGATTGATAGAATCTTGGTACGAATATCCGAAATTTGGGTGGAATTTGCATTTAGTTTTTTTTTTTTTTTTTGATGTTTCTTATGTTGTCCATTTTAGAAGTCTCGTTTTTTCGGCGTTTTTCGTCTCTAGACGCCATTTTAAAAACCACGTTTTTCATCTTGTTTTGGTCTCTAACTCCATTTTGAAAAACGTGGTTTTTTTCAATTTGGCGCAATTTAGCGAAAAAAATTTGGCGCTAAAAACAGCAGTGGGCTGTTCTAGGACTCAACCGCACATTGCCTTTCCACGAAATGTCCCCTGTTATATTTCCTTTTCCCAGTTTTGCTCTCCTCAATTTCAACTGTTTTACCCTTTTGTCCATCAATTAACATATCGGACACATAGTTGTGCCAATCGGCAATAGCTTGTGAAAAAATTCCGAGTTCCCTATGGATTTCATCGAACGAGGAACGTTTGAAAAATTCGTCAATAAAATGGTGAAAATCCTCAATTTGCTACCAGTAAAAAAGAATTATACCAGATAGATTTATTATTATTGCAGCGCGAGTTTGCGATGATTTTCATGTCGCTTCCACATTTATCACATTTTATGATGGTCTAAATCTGTAAAATATCAATTTAGAATGATTAGAATGAAAATGGTTAGCTTATATTAAAGAAACCGATTTAAAATCGTCTGAAATTAAAAGAGTTAACGCGAAAAAAAATCAATAAAAATGAACTATGTATATAATCTCCATGGCAACTACATAAACACATGATAAAAATATCAAGGTCACCATATTATAAGGTTATCGGCCAATTTGGAGAACATAAAGAACAATTTGGCGCGTAGCGCTCTGATATCAAATTACTACCGAAAAAAATGTTGAACTTTGCAAATGTACGGCAACATATGATTAAACATATTTTTAAACAATTTCTTACCAAATACATAAATAAGTATTTATGTGAAATAGCTAAATGTGAACTGAAAATTATTAAAAAACAATTTTTATAGAGAAAGTTAAAAAATAAAAGAGAAGTAAAAAAAATATTCGAAGTAAATTCTCTCAATAAAGTTGTAGCTTGTTTTTGATTACCCATTCATACAGAGAAGATATATTGTATTACACCAATGATACTCTTAATATACTCTAAAGCTTATTTTCAATTTGAAAAAGAAATTAATTGAATAGAAATTTTAAAATCTGTCAATACACTGCATTTCAAATGGTTATAAATATTATATGCTTGAGTGAAACAGATTTGCGAAATATTTGAATCGAGAATATTATTTTTGTAATGAACAGTGATGAAAATAAAGATTTGAGTTACTAGAGTTCTTAGAAAAGAGAGAGAGAGAGAGAAGTTGACGTAAAAACATTTTTCTTGATTTATTAACCATGGAAAATAAATTTCGACCTTGAAAATGCGGTATTTCCCGGCTCAAGAGTCAAGCATTTGCTTACAAAAGTGTTTACACTTTTTATCCTCATCAGTTTGAGATGATAAGCAAAGCAACTAAGATTCATGTGAATATCAGATGAAAGTATTTATTATGTTGACATCTTGTGTATAAAAAAAATCCTGACCTCTTAAGCTGTAGAATTCGATGTCTCCTAAGCAATAAGCATAAAGGAAGTTTCATAAACAATGCATTTATTCTTTGTCGGATACGAAACGAAAGATGTTAATACCCGATAATGCAGTTTTTTTTAAAAAATTTCTTTTTTTTCGCGTGTGATAGTGAATGCTTATGAATTACTTACCATGCATAAGGACCATACATTTATTTTTTGTTTTATGATTGTTTTTAGACTCTCTCTAAAGCTAAAGTACAATAACGTACGTTATGTTTAAAATTGTAAACAATTTTTTAACGTGTTGTCAAATGAAAAGGTTATGTTCACATCAAATATTTGAAGAATTGCTCGACCTTTTCAGCTTAGAATATGGAAAATAGCTTAGTTTAAGGGGCATTGGTGTTGACTTTGTTTAGAGTAATTTGAAATGATTATGTTGACATTTTTCTCATAGAGCTCGTAAAAAGGTCTACGTTTCATCACAGTGCTGCAGACAAAAGACGAATATGAACTATAAGCTGTGATTTTATGAAATAAAAATGCAGTAGGGAGATAAATATTTTATTGGATAAAAGGTTTTTTTTAAACTCTATACAAAAAATTATTATTTTAGAGTATCAAACGAATGTGAAGATTCGAAAAAGAGAAAAAAATCCGCTGTAAAAAGATACTTAAGAAATTGTATTTCTAGAATAAAAATTTAATATATATGCTTATGATATATAATTTATAATTTTATTATATATAATTGTTAAAAATTTAAACTAAGGAAAAATATTTGAATAAAATTATCTAGCAAATATTTTGCGTGCTTTCGTTTTACAAAGGGTAAGTAAGTATCATATAAAATTGAAACGTTAAAAAGAATACATTGCAAAAAATTATTTTGAAAAATATTAGTTTATAAAAATTATCATGATAACAACAAATTATGAGATTTTATCTAAAATCAAACAGATTAATATAGTGCACAATAATATTCGCGCTCCAAAAAGAACAATGATTTTTTTAAAAAAAGATAAAGCTTTATTGGGCTTTCGATAATTTTCAATTTTATTAAGTACTAAGCGAAATTAATACGTTCGAAAGAACGTGTTATACAAAAATATATTAGAAAAATACTTTTTTCATTAAAGATTTTAATGTTATTTATAATAATCGTATTTTGTGCGCTAATGTCAAACTAAATTAATACGTTAAAATGTATTTTTTCTTATAAAAATATTTAAAAAATAGAAGCTTTTTTTTAAAAAAAAATAATGCGAATGCTATAAAATGATGGTTTTCAAACTGTTCCAAAAAATGTTTCCAAAACCTCATGGAACCCTGGGGTTCCATGAGGCATTCTCAGGGGTTCCACATGTCCCAACAAAAAAATCAAAAAAGAAAAATTATAAATCTGCATGCAAAATAGTGCAGATAGAAATATCTAAAGCTCTCATCCCAGTTATTAAAACTGAAAATTTTATTTATATATAATATATTTTGTAATACTTTTAAAACTTTTTTTACAGTGTAATAAAAGAACATTATAAAATAATTTTTTAATTGAACTACATACCAGATTAGGAATATTCTGTTGCTCACTATAAATTGATATTCGTTAGTACAATATTTTGCAGAATTAGACAGTTTTTCATTGGAAAATGCACCTTTTTTATGTGTAAAAAAATAACATCTGTTATAAATGGGATGAAACTCAGTAGACTTGATGCTGGAATCAAAATTTAAGCAAGAACAGCTGCTAAATTTAAGCTGAAAATTCATATGCAAAACACACAGGATTGCTCACATAGCAATAAACATTTTAATACAATTCAGAATAATTTATGTAAGTAAAAAATTTTCTTCAATGGGAGCGGCTACAAGAATAAAATATAAATACAAATTCAAAACGACTGTAAAAGCGACGAAAAGCGACTGTATATAGCTTCAATAGACCTAGACTTCGACAGTTTTGTGTTAAAGATAAAGGCAAGCATATATCCTAGTTATTAAATATAATGCATGAGTATATGACACTTTAATCAGAAATTAATATTATTATATATATAATGAGTAAATTCTATTTAAATTACATTTTAAATAACAAACACAATACTCTCTCTTTTTTAAAATTTTTCTTTATATAAAGTACTTATATACAACATGTTGAACTTTAAATATTATTTTAAGATATATTCTTGTAAGTGTGTGTATTTGTGGCGAGGGGAATGGGGTTCCCTGAATACACCTTATGGTGCTCTAAGGGTTCCGTGAGTCGAAACAGTTTTTAAGACCTCTGCTATAAAATATTAGTAATTTCTATTTTCAAAAAATAATCAAAATAGAACCATTTCTCATTCTTTTTTTTTCCAGCTTTTAAATAACGAGGTTGAGATTCTGGTAGTTAATATGCGTGATTTGAAAAGGTTTGGATAAAAGAGTTGCTGCTGTTTTTGATGTCAAAAGATCTTTTAGTAACTAACAAAGATGATACCTTGAAAAAATACTAAAATTATTTCAGGGTTTTTTATTTGATTTGTATTTCACTTGTTATATCAGTACTATGGCGATTTAAAAGTTTAATCTTGCACAACAGAAAGATTTCTCACTTTATATGTGAATTTAGCAGTCCAGAATTTGTTATTTGTAGATTTATCAATCAAATAAAGGATGAACTAAAATTATTTACTTGATTTTAAATATTTATTGTGCTCAAAATATTATAAGTAGATGTATGTTTGGATATAAATTGCAAGAACTGTTACGAATTTTTTTCTTGGCCATTTACCTCAGTAAATTTCAGCATGTGCCTCGGTAGTTTGGAGAATGTCTATACATAAGCGCTATTCAAGTTCCCGTCAAGTGTTTTTTAACTTTTTTTGCACTTTATAAGCATGCAACTTAAACTTTTTATGAAAATTCTTATCGTACTTTTTTGGGATATTTAAAGATCTCGTGATGTTTAAAAAGTTGATTTAGTAGGACTCCCCGTTGAATGTGCGTAACTGTTGCTTCACTCACACTAGGCAGGCCACCTCTAGGAATATCCTTAACGCTGCTTGTTTCTGTAAACCAGTGGTTCCTAAAGTGGTCTATATCGACCTCTAGGGGTCTATTACGACTTGCAAAGGGTTCACGGGAGCGAAAAAATAATTTGGGGGTCCATGAGGTATAAATGGGGGTCTACTATAGATTAAACCACAAATCGGAATTTAATTTTTAAAAAAACTTAATCCAGATTTATTTTCTAAATTTAATGAGATTCATTTGCATTACAAAGCAACAGCAAACATTATATTAAAAAAGGAGGATCATTTCAGCGTTTCTTGCCAGAATTAAGCTAAAGATGTATAATATTAGACATCGCGAATTTTACCAGTTTCTCATTTGTCACAGACAATCTGCCAGGAAAATGACAGTTTAAAACTTGCTGTCAATTTTTAAAAGCCCTTTATTCAGATATTTTAACTAGATTTGAGAATGCTTTGACTATGGTAATACCACAGTAAACAATGAATTCGTGTGGTCACATTGAAAAAAAATGTCAGATTACAAGGGGAATAATTGATCCGAGTAGTCTTAAGGAAGATCTTAATGTAAAGTTTAGAAACGGATGTCAGTAATTTCGGCTTTGAAAAGATATACGTCATTTATCCCGAATTATGGAAAACCTTGAGAAAGTTTTTAGTTGCTTTTCTTAGAGAAAAGGAGTCTCAGTGCGGTTGCCAATCCCCAAAACAAAAAAAGATAAAAAAAGAAAGATTGGATACTACTAACCCAGGAGATTTAGAGTTAAACCTTACAAGATTGATGCCGAATGTTGAACATTTGTTATTGAAGATCAGATTCATCCCATTCTTTAAAAGCACTTGTTTGTTACTCGGATATTTTACGTAGCAGTTATTTTATGTATTAATTTAATTAATTAACACGTATTTCTTAAATTTTAAACGCTATATTACTCACTACAGTTTGAAACATAAAACTTTTAAAGTAGCGCTATACCAGCTGTCAAGAAGACAATTTAAGTTAATAAATTGTTATATAATTAGGGGTCTACCCAAAACCGAAAAACATAACAAAGACAAAAAAGTTTGGCAACCTCTGCTTTTTAAACATTTTATACCATAAGTGACGTACTCAAAAAGGGGTGTTTAGGGTTCAATCTCTCCCATACACTTAGAAATTTTTAATTTCTAGTATAAAGATTATATGCCTTGGGGCTTTCATCTATAAGTTTTTTAAAATTTAAGCCCCTCCCATTAAAGTAGTTTGTGTACACCACTGCAGGCAATAGCTTTATAGATTTAGCAACAGGAGGTTTGCCCTCATAATAACGTCGAAGCTTACGCTCAGCATTATTGTGTGATTTAGTTTCGTGAAACCAAATCACACATTGAAGTTTTCCTTGAATAGGCTCCTTTTTGGCAAAAATAAAATGAATGAAAAATGATATTTTTTTTACAAATGTTTCCTTGAGTCACTCTTGAAAGAGCATTTGCACAATTTTCTGCATAAGAAAACTACTAAATCTGACCTATTCAATGATACAAAAGTTACATTATTATAATAAATTATTGTTTTGTAATGAATTCTTGTAATCAGGACAAGACTTTTGGTTCACCCTGTATTTCTAGGTTTTAGAAAAATACTTTGTTAAAAAACAACAGGATTTTGAAATTATTAAAAGCCGATGGCTTACAATACGTGTGCTGAAAGAAAGAGTTAATCATGAAAATTATTACTTTTCCTTAAGATATTATTTTTTCTTCATTAATATTTTTACTGTTTTTCTTTTAATGTGTTAACTAAGCCATTATATTAAAAATAAAGTGATTAAAATTGTTAAAACATAGGAAAATTTCCAAAGTTGACAAAAATTAAATGTCGATCTATTTTTCAAATAACTTTATTGTGCCTCACTATATTATAAAAATTCTGGTAGATTAATCACTCATTATTAACCTTCGATGTAAACTGTACGAAGATCAATTAGGATGACGCACATTATTTATCACTAGTTTAAAATCTGTAGCTTGACCAATATAGTCCACTGCACACCAAAAGGTAGACGATGCACACTTTTCCATTAATAATCTTATTATTAAATTCTTGTAAGTTTTGTTTAAACAGTTACAGTAAGTTCGGACTTAGTTCGCTTTTCTGCCAGAAGGGTTATTTGGCTGGAAAAATCGTTTGCAGATAGATAGAGAAAAAGTTATACATCAACGAAATGCAAAGCAAGTTTGAGGTGACCTTGAGGACAGATTTGGTGACCAATTGCGTCACCAAATTTGGCGACAAAACTAAATGTTACGAGAAAAATCTAGGAATGGATAGAATGATTATTCGACGAGATTATGCTAAAAATCTCTGTAATGGTTTCACTGCCTATATAAAGACGATACAGACAAAAGAGAGAGAGAGAGTATTACAGCTTGACAACAGCTGTTTAATTGGCTTCATATAATATTGCTAGATGAACTTTGAATTCATGTTGCATATTTTATTTGTATTAATAGTTTCTTGTTAAGAGTAACTCTATTGTATTTAATAGAGTTCCAAATTTATTGATGGGCAAATTGATTATTCATTATAAGCTCATCTTGAAGTTACACGTAGATAATTTTGAACCATGGATAAGTGACATCTGAGCAGGCAGACCACTCTTCAAATTTATGTAGCACTCCTTTGTGATAATTTAAAGCATAGGGTCTCAACGTGGATGATAACTCCCCCATGTGGGCGTTTGAGGTTTTCAGGGGGGTAGTAAAAGACCCATATAAATTAGGGGGCGTTGAGATGGAACGGAGGGGCTTGGGCGGATTTACCAAATAGACAAATACCTACAGTAGACAAAAAAACAAAACAAAAAAAACCCCGTTGATTATGTTCTTTTTAGAGTAAATATTAGTACTGTTCACCTTATGTTGATTGTATGTATTTAAATCTTTTCTGTATCATATGTACAAAAATTCACATATTTCGGTAGTTCGGGAAGTGGATGAAAAACTTTAAGATTACGTTAGATTCAGACCTCCATTAAATTGAATGATATAGTGCATTTTAATTTCTATAGCGCACATGTTGTCTTTGTCTGTAAGCATAAGGAAACATGTTTCGTCCACTGCATTTCATTATGTATATTATCCAAGAAACATAATTAAATATGTTAACCAGGAATTAACGTGATTCATTAAAGGCTGAAACTGTCAATTTATATCTATTTTGAAAGCAATAGTTTATTATGAATTACTTCATATCATCAAAACCCCTGCCTGTCTTTATAATAGGTGAGCTAAACCTTTTATTCCACACTCTTTTAAATGAAGAAATTCAGTAGCATTTCATTTCCAACAATATCCCATCTGTGACTAAGATATACAATATTACACATTTAAATATATTTGTGTCAATAGCTATTTTATATTCGCAAGTAATAAAAAATTGGGGCTTTAGGAAAATTAAAATAAAACATTTATTTTCTATTAGTAATAGGATATTTTTTAAAATTTAACTCTTGTTTTCACCATGTATTATGTACACTCTTATTTCTCTAGAGTGGGAGGGGGTGGTATCGATATATTCGCTAGAAAAGGGGGCGCTATCGATATATTCACTAGAAAAAGGGGCAGTATCGAAACATTTACTTGAAAAGGGGGCGCCAGTTCAAAAAAGTTTGAAGGTTTAATGTTTCGCTATGATTTTAAGTCTCAAAAATTAGTCCCTTTATAAGAGGGTCGATAGGACCAGAATAAAGAAATCTACTTCCTATTTTCAAAATCTTCCTGCATTTGAAAGGTTATCAACTATGTAACAATAACTACGTTTGTAAATCAGGTCTAACATTCTGTTTTGAACAAAAGACTAAATACTTATTTTTGGTACGAATGAATTCTTAAAAAGTTAGGGGTGTGTCGTATAGAAATATTTTAAGTAAAAATGGAAACTGTGTATAATTTAAAGTGTTTTTTATTTATATGAAAAATTCCAAGTGGAGATTACAATGTTGTTTATAATGTAGCCTGCTGCAAAAAATGTCTAAGCGGTTTGAATTTTTAAACTAATATTTAGATGATTTTCTTAAAAAT
This sequence comes from Trichonephila clavata, assembly GCA_019973975.1. Lineage (NCBI taxonomy): Eukaryota > Metazoa > Arthropoda > Arachnida > Araneae > Nephilidae > Trichonephila > Trichonephila clavata. The sequence continues at coordinate 182,118 of BMAO01001937.1, forward strand.
ATTTATTTGTATTAAAAATAAAATTAAAAATAGTTTTTTCATCCAAAAGATTGATAAAAGAGTGAAGAAACAGAAAAATATTTGATTACAAAAATAATTTTAAGTATTTTACAATTTTGGAGGTACAATAGCACGCCATTGATCCGAACTAATTAGGACTGTGTGTCGCACGCTTTTGGATTCTTGAAAGTCCAGATGTAACATAAAATGAGCCATAGTACAATAAAAATAGCTAAATACTCTGTAGATTGAAAAGAAAATGTATTTTGAAATAAGGCAAAGAAAAGTAGCAGATAATTACACAAGAGTTAATTACAATATTTATTATCAATTCATTACTTATATGATATGTATTTCGGAGGGAAAAATTGCTCAGAACATGATGGCCCAGGATTCATGTGCGTTTATTAATCATGAACTTTATTAATGACTGTCCGGATTAAACGGTATTCAGTGTAACAGGAGGTCTGAATTATTAATGGTTTATTGTACATGGTTAGGAATAATTCTTATAGCTAAACAAACGAAAAACAATACGAAGCGAATGAGTACATTTGGTTAGAATTCGGTAGCACAACTTCATTGCTATAATTAAGTTTCCAAAAGTTAAACTGCAAAAAAAGTTTTTAAAAAAAGCCCCTCCACCTCTCTCTCTCTCTCACACGCACACCGGCACGCACAATCATAAAAGAAGCACCTCCAATAATATACGTGATTATTTATTCAATGCAGCTGAACAAATTATGCATCTTTATTAAGGGTCCAAGTGAGTGAATATTAACGTCGCACTGTTCAGCTACACGAGAGCCTTTGGCGACGGACCTCGCATTTTTGAACGATGGTCAAGTGACGAGGACGACACCTGAGAGGGCACATCCTCTACTAACTACCACACCACACCAATGGGAGGAGGTTTGAGCTCTCGACAGATTTAGCGTGCATCGATCCCCTACACGGCGGGTTTTTAGTGGTACTGAGCTCGAACTCGTGACAAGCTAGCCACGATCTGATACCTTGACCACTACGCTACCACGACCACCATTAAGGGCCCAAAGATAATTCATTGCGACTTAAAATACAAATTGATTAAAATATTTCCGTTACATACGTCCTTGCAAATTAACAACAGAATTCTCGAAATATTCTTTAGTAGGGCTTCCCAACCTTGGGAGCACTACCAATTTTACCTTGGCCCGCTGAGAAAGCGATGCTATAATTTATATTTTAGATTGTTTTTTGATTTAATATTCTTAATTTAGTTGCATTTAAACATCCCATCAGAATAAAATACACACCAAAAAAGAATAGATTTAGCATAAACTATAAAATGATTTCCATAAAAAGTAGCACAACCCGAGAGAAATACACCACAATAAATAAAATGAAAAAACCTTAATGTTCCTAGTGCGGACTGGTACTATTTGATCCACGAACCGGCGTCGGTCCACGGCCCAGGAGTTGGAGACCACTGGTCAATAGAATGGGGAGGAGTATCATATTTCTTTGAAATTCTATCTTAATTCCAGATATGTGAACAAAAAGCTGTTAAGGAGTTAGTAACTTTATATTACTTTATTCGACCAATTAATTTGCGAGGCATTTCTTTTTTTTAATTGTAATGTTTTAACACAGATTTTGTCTTTTTAACTTGTACTTTAATACTATTATTGCGTAAGAAAATTAATGCAATGCAATGCTTTTTAGTAAAATTGATTGAAAAATAAAATGGAAAGTTCATAATATAGTAATAAATTATATAACTAAAGTACACGTATTGCTCGTAAAGGGGAATAGCTTCCAGTATCAGAATTTGGAGCTTAAATCTTTTCTGAATTATTTAAAATAAATGGATACAAATTTTAGAATTTTTTTTGAGACATAGGAAATCTAAATAATTAGACATCCTGGCATGCTGCAAGCACTCTTTGTGTTTCGTATTTGTGTTTAATATTTCATATTTTTAGACATCTTTTTTTTATAGCTGTGTATTTTAAGAATTGTAAAATAACTAGCAAATGATTTTTGTAATCATCTTTGAAAAGTGTTAATTGATTGTTTATTAACGTCGCATTACAAAATTACACAAAAGCTATTGGCAACAGACTTCGTTGTTTTGAACCGAGGTCAAATGAAGAAGACATTTTGGTTAACAGCCCGCTTTTCAAGCTAATAGGATGACTTTAAGCCTCGACAGATTAAACGAGCAGCAACCCTTATGTTCTCGTTGAAAGATATTGAGTAGAATATTTATATTGTCAAAAGTTCTAAGTTTGATTTGATACTTTGAGACCCATTTCTTAATGAACATAATTTGCAGAACTTTTTGAGAAGAATATGACAAAATCTGAAATTTCATTTTACAGTGGCATACATTATGTGAAAATTCTGTTTGAAATTTAGTTAATTATGTTAAATTCACACATATATAGTTAAATTTATTAAGAGTGTCCCTTTTTTAATGCCTGTATCATTTTAGTATTCTCAGTATGCGTCATTATCACCACTACAAGGACAACAGGAAGGGGACTTTTTTACAAGCTTTTATTTAACTTACAATGCATGTATGTAATTTGTTCGGGTAGGATCTTGCAAATCAATTTTGAAGCTGATATCTTCAACTCTTTGAACTGAAATTTTGTATACACGTTTAGTTCGGATGACAATGCATGTTTTGACCATTCATATTTCGATATTGCAATTAATTAAAAAGATATTAACTAAAAACGTTAAAAAACTAGTTTTGGGCGCCTACTTCGATATGTCTGCATTGTTGTAAGAATGTTATTGTTACAACAATGACAAAAGTTGGCGTCGAAAATCGGTTTTCAGCCAAACTGGAATTTCATAACGTTGCGCTATTGACTGTATTAAGTGACTTTGTCTAAAAAAATAACTACATTTCTACAACGTAAAAATAATCTAATTTCTACAACGTATACAATTTTTTTACAAAATTTCTATCTATTTTCTTGGATTTAAATTCAAAACAAAAAAAGTAGAGCTATTTTTCAAGTAGATTGGTACATTGTATACCTTTCTCAACTCTGCCAAGTTAAACTAAGATGGAGTATTGCAGAAATTCTTTAAAAAATTTATCTAACTTTAATCTATGAAACTTGGACAAAAAATAATTACAGAATCGGGAAGATCATTTTTTCATCCCGATACAGTATAATGTTTTTTTTTACAAAATAATAATATTTTATTTCTTACGATTTTTTTAAATGAGTCAAAATCTAAGCGTTTTTATGAAAATAATGTCTAAATCGTTGCGCGTGAATTTTTTTTGTTTAAATGAATCGACATTCCGTACTAAAACAGCTCATGCTTTGCTCTTTTAGAATCAGTCATCTAAAAAATAAAATGCCGAAAACTTTTTTTTTAACGATTTTTCAAAAAATACTCAAAATTTTAATTAAACATTTAATAACTTCGTCATTTGTGAAGATAATCTCATAAAACTTTTTTTTCGTGTGTAGAACAATATTACCCAAAATCTGTACGAAGATTGAAAAAATTGCTTAAAAATTACAGATTTAAGAAAAAAATGTGTTTTTCCTCTATTACCCTTTTTTGCGAGAATTCATTTAGCTAGAATTTTCAAAAATAACCGGCAAACACCTAGCAACAATGATGCGTTGAATGAGATGAACAGACTGAGAAACCTGTCCAGAGATAACTAAAAAGTAAAATATAAATTAAAAGTAAAAAAAAACTTTTTTAAAAACAAGCTTTTATTTAAACGCGCTAAAAAGAATAAAGTAAATTTTTTCTTTAAAACTTTTTTTACTATCAACTTATAACGTCATTACACAATTTATATGATATAAAAGCTTGTCACAAGATTTACCTCTGCGGATAAACAAGTAAATTAAATAACTTGATCAGATTGATTTTAATTTGTTAAAATTTCAAACAAAGTAAATAAGAGTACTTTAATCTCGCGACGAGCTTTTATATCATATAAATTGTGTAATGGCGTTATAAGTTCATAGGAAAAAAAGTTTTAAAGAAAAATTTTACTTTATTCTTTTTAGCGCGTTTAAATAAAAGCTTGTTTTTAAAAAAGTTTTTGTTTTGTGCTTTTAATTTATTAAAAGCCGTACTTCATTTTTTTTTTAAAAAAAAAGGGTATCCAACTAAACTAGCGTTAAATTAATAGCATTTTTATCTCGTTATCAAATGAATGAATCCCAAAGGTTAAAAGTGCATTTTTATAAAATCATTAGTTGTTCAATATCACGAAAACTAAACTAAAATAAAAAGTTAAGTAACAAAATTTAATGTTTCCTTGCAGAAGATTGTATCATTTCTTAGATCATTAAGTGGTTTAAACTGATTGTAAAAGTCATTATATATAGAAATTCATGGAATTGTTCCTCAGACAATATAATGCAAATATTTCATTGGAATGAAAATAATAATTAAAACAATGATAGAGCTACGTAAGTAATTACAATTTATTTAAGTGGATACAATGATGCAATAATATAAACTAGCTCTCCATAAGACTGCACGATTTCCAGTAGTATGTTCGACCTTGAATATATCTTGTGCTGATTGCTGGGTAGAATTGGATAATACATGTAGAAACTTCGTTCTATACAAAATTGAAACATCTAAACATTTTGGTATGTTGCACACAACTCATTTTTATAATTATAAGTATTTAGACAATTTCTAATAAAAAAATTTTTTCGTTTTTTAAAATATTTTTAGAACAGGAGAAATTGATTAATCGTTTTATATAAAGAAAGGTGAAGATTATTAAATTTTACATTCTATGCTGAAATATATGTTTCAGATATTCAATTAATATTAAGGAACCCCCTCTTTTTCAAAACCCATTTTAGAAATATTCAAACACATTTTCACAAAATCACACACGATAACTTAATTATCTTAAGAAATTATTTATAAGAAGAAAAAAAACCCCAAACAATTCGTAATTTTACAGTTAGCTATGAAGTGACTACTAAAGCCTCTTAATAATGAATACATTTCAATGTATTTATCTAAATTTTTAAATCATTGCGATTTTAAAAAAATTAATAAAATATCAGGCGTATCACGCGCACCTATACTTTCAAGCTGTAATTTTTAATTTTCAGGTATATTTGCTGTATACCATGCACGCCCTTTTTGCGAAGGAGCCTGAAATGTTCGTGCACAATGCTCTTATGTTTTGAAGTCATTTTTTCGAGATATTATTCCAAGCTTCTGAAAAAATAATGTACTTCTGGAACTGCAACCCTATAAGTTCATAAGAGATGTTATTTCTTCTAAATAAACAGTATTTCGATCTATGTAGAAGTCTAATATTTTTCTAGGCTCATCTTTTCTATTATTTTTAGCACTCCTCTTTGTATCCGGCGTGTAATGCGCACCCGTAAAATTCGAGCTTATTTTTGTGTTAAAAGTGCGCGTTATATACGCCGGATTTTGCGGCAAGTCGTTATGTTGAACACAGTACAAGTTTCTTAACCGACACAGGGGACCTAACCTTTAACCACATAATCAAACGACCAGTTGAGCTGCATTGTATAATACACACATAAGGAGTTACAATAACTGAATAAAAACATCTAATCCTCGTGAAAAATAATAGCTCAATTAAATTGGGAAACAGGCATATTTTACCTGATTTGATTTTAATTTCCTACGGAATGTGAAGCAACATAAAGGCTATTGGAGACTAATTTCATAATTTTGAACCAGTCAAGAAGAGAACATCTGTGAGTTAGCATTCCCCAGACTTCTAACCCCCGCCAACGAGGAGCCACGATAGATCTAAGTGTATCTTCAGAGGCCCTAGGTTTTAAGCCCACGATTCGACAATGCAGGCTACGAGTTCGCAGCTATGACCACTCGGATACCTCGGCCACACAAATGTTCTATCTCTTACTACTCAATAAAATAGAATATACTAACTGGAAAAAATTCTGCACATCAGTTATAAATTGTACGCATTTGCTGAACAAATGAAAAACTTCCACAACTAAGAAGAAAGATACTTAGAAACTTTGCAATGAAGCAACCTTATAAGCCGAATATCAGATGAGCCTTATCCAGTTAAAAAGACATTTGCAAATTTTAATAAATTCAATTTGTTTTTATGAATTTTAGTACTTATATCAATATTAGCATTTACTCATTTTTTCCTTTACAAAATCTTGAGTACTGTTAAGCTAAAATTTGGCTAAAGGATAAGTAGAAATATGTATATCTGATTGTATCGCACTGGTTAAAAACAAAGTATTTTCTGCTAAGATTGGTAATCAGCAAATAAAAAACATCACTAATTAATAAAGTGTAAAGAAAATAATCTACTCACGTATATGTGCCAAATACAATCAGAATATCGAATCCAGAATTTCTATTTTAGAACTTGACAGTATGGGATGCACTCATATCACGTTCTTAACAAAATCTGCAGTTAATGTAAACATGCAGTTTAGCACCTCGACCTCGGAACTGAAAAAAAGTGAGACAGAAGTGATTTCGAATTCATGTGAAGGGGAAATTACGCAGCGGTTTAATCATTGGTTCCGTCTTCGGAATTGAAGACGGAAGATAGGGTTTTCACAGGTCAATAGGTGATGCCTCTACGCAGATTCGGAAATAGATTAAAAAATTTGTAACTTGACGCTTGCATTGATAAGACGAGCATCTCACAACACACTTTTTGTAAATATACACAAGAAGAATCAGTGTACTATCTCTAGACAGTAAGCTTTGTAATTTCCACATGGGTTTTTACGCACAATTGTAACTACCGAATCCTAACACGAAGGAGAAATATAAATTTAAAAAAAATATCTTTCTGTTAAAAATTCTTCAAATAAAAATAGGAAATCGTTTGGCTATTTTATCATTTAATATTTTCAAGCTCAAGAAAGAAAGAAATCGTTTGGTGATTTTATTATGTAATATTTTCAAGCTAAATTAAGAAATCGTTTGGCAATATACATCGATGAACGCTTTCGAACTAAAAAATATAAAGAGTTATAAAGATATTTTTTCCGAGTGATTTTAAATTAAAATATAAAAATGTTGCTCTTGAGATATTGAGTCAACAAATATTTAAGAAAAATATCAAATTTAATTAATTTACAACATGATTTTTTATGCAAAATGCCTCAAATGACAATTCATTAAAGTTCATTAAAAATGATCAATTTAAACTTTTTAAATGCAATTATACTAATTTAAATGGTTTTATTTATTTGATACACACAAAATAAGGAATTTCATTGTGAACATGTCTGCCTCATACTTAATTTGTTTTTAGTGACGCATGCGCGCAAGCAACGAAGGTCGCCAATTCCGCAGTAAGATTATAATAATTGTGATTTGACGATGTACTGCAGGGTCGGCAACCTATTGCACGCGGAATTATTCTTAATAGCTCTTTGCAACACTCAGAAAAGTTACCACACAAAGTGTAAAATCGCCTTATCTATCCATTTGGTGTCTCAAGCATTTTCTCTACATGCTTCTGGTTCATAGCGCCGATTTACAAATATCGTGTATCATTTCAGTCGAAAGTAGAGTTTGATTTGATGCACATCATGCACTATAAGCTGCTTTTAATTTTACGACACGTTCTTAATTTCAATGTGAAAAAACTTGTATTTCATTTATTTAATTGCTGTGACGATTCATACCTACACATTTAACTCAAATGGTCTTTTAAAAAGAAAGATTGATGCTCAAAGTTTTCAAGACTTTTAGATGAATGTGTGTGAATATGGATTCATACAACAAAAAAGAAACGAGCCTTACAGTAGTCGCATACGATGTGCAACATCTGACATGTTATCGTGGTAAATACGCAATAGTGACTTTAATCCTAAGAAAAATGAATCGGGTATGATTGGAAATAATTTTCTATCGAATAATTATATCTTTAATGAAAATTTTATTTAATTAAAACATGGAGTAATGCAATTTTTTATCAAAAATATTTATTCTTGTTCAATTTGGGGAAGAGCGGAGACAATAGATTTATGAAAACTAAAATATGACACATATACTTATGATTTCAAAGTATTTAAAAATCGTTGAAAAACAGCGTCAATAACAGCACCACTGTTAGTTGTCGAAACATTTCGATTTATGTTCATTTTGAGGTTGAGTTCATCTTTCAGAAAAACTATGAGCGGCTCAGCTTCTGGCAAACTAAAAATGTTAGAATCACCAATCAAAATCACGGGAAGCGAGTGATAGTTTTTTTTTAAAAAAAAAAGAGCAGAACCACCTTTGGTATACGGTATTCCCTGAATCTGCATGTTTCATCGAATAAATCGATTTGTTTCGAATATTTCCTATTTTGGGGGATCCTGAATCATATTGACAGATTGGTTTGGCTCACCACAGGTTCTAGGTTGCCGACCCCTGATGTACTGTATTGGGTTCAGAAAAAATCCTTGAAAAGAGAGCTGAATATTTTGTGGTGTGTATTTCAAAAGTGTTCAGAGAGTTGAACTAATAATAGAAATCATCACGATTTATTAGTCTTTTCTGCAAAATGCATATTAATTATATACTAAGTTTTGATTTAATTTCCCTGTCATATAATGAGTGTGAACGCATTTCTTTTTGAACTCGCATGGAGCATGTACGTGTAAGCACTTAAATTAAATGATCCTTTAAAAGGTCTTTTGAGAATTTAATCTGTTACTCAATTTTGATCGGTTGCGTTTTAATTCGAGCTTGTACCATGCTTTATTAACTTCAATTTGTGAAACACAGAGAATGAGATATAATTGTAAAATCTGTTGTGTAGCATTTCTCGTTAGTAATTATTATAAAATTCATCATACTACAAATATTAAAAGTTATTAAAAGATAAGTTCGAAGAGTTTCATATTTTTTATGTATATTTTAATTGAATGAGTTTAGATTGTAAAGTGTGAAATAATATCCAGTGACATGAGATAGCCAGTGTGTAAAATTGCCAGTCAGTGCCGGTCTAGGCTCATTTCGGGCCCCGTGCGCAGAAGATCTATAGCCCCCCCCCCCCCGGCACTGGCGGATTGAAATTTACAGCCAGAAAATCTGGTTAAGTCCAGCTTATCCGGGTCCCCTTAAGTCCCTTCCGGGCCCCGGGACGCCCACCCTAAGCACCCAATGGATAAACCAGCACTGCTTCCTGTCAAGAATTTTAATATCTTTTTCTACTTTCACTTCACGCACTTTCACGCATAGTTCATACAGTGATATCAGACGAAGAGATTCTTAAGTTCTTCCGTGTTTTACATTCTTCCGTTAATTTAAGTGTATTTAGATGGTTTTATTTTCACATTCTGTAGTGAAATAATATATAGTGTGCAAAATTCTAGTTAACACAATTAGTTTATTTTCTACTTTCACTTCACGCACTTTCATATGATAGTTCAGATACTGATATCAGACGAAAAGAGTCTTAAGGTATGGAACTATACTTGCGACACCTTTTTTTTTTTAAAAAAATGAAGATGTGAGGATTTTTTTTTATGGTTTTTAGATTTGTGTTTAGTACATTTAAAGAAAAATATGCTAAAATTAAGAAGGGAAAAATAAATTATGATTACTAAAAGGGGAAAAAAGGGTAAAAATCTAAAAAAAAAAAAAACCATAAACGCGCGGCCCATTTTGCACCAAAAGTTTATGAACAAATTTTCAATTTTTCAATTCTGATGTGTTGCTATATGATTCATTTTTGAAATGACCTTCAGGGTAAGAGTGTTTTAATTTTTACAAAAACTAGAGCACTTTATATTAGTTATAACATGAAATTGCTTTAAAAAAAGTGATTATATTAACATAAGGAACTGTAAATTTTGTAATAAAACAGTAATTGATCAATCTGATGGTTAAAACACTTCTACTATTATACAGAACATACACAAAAAATTCAGTTAATTATTTTCAAATTTTTTTTAGCAAACCGTTTGAACATTTTTAAAGAAACACACTTAGAGTAAAAAACACATTTCGTTTTAAAATATGACATATTGCTTAAAGTAATAGCTTCTGTTTTTACTAAAACCCTAATAGTTTTTGTTCTACTGAACGGAAAATAATAAACTTGGTTTATAAAGCTAATAAGATGGTCTATAAAATAAAATCATAAAAAAATTGTCAATTTTTGGCAAAATTCACAATTTTAAGGTAGTCGGATAACTTTAGCTCTTCGGTGTTTGAAAATTTTCATTTAAGATCATAATTATGTAGACTTTTTTTTATAAACGGTAATGACGATATATTAGATAACAATGATGTGCGTTTGACATTTTTTTCAAATTTTGGTAATAATTTTCATCGCATGCATGATTTAGATCAGTGATTCTCAACCCCTGTGCCACGGCACTTTTGTGTGTGGCCGTTTTTTTAAAAATAAACCAAGGGTATTTTGGTGTATATTTTTAACTTTTCCTTTCTCGGATAGATAAAAAAACTCGGTTTGGTACTTAATCCATTCATTTACGGATACATCTGTACATGAATGAACCTTGAACGAAAAGGAAACACTAATTTCTCTCTGTAATAATCGAGATTTAATTTTTAAACATTCGGATGGGTCAATTAATTCATTTTGGATTAAAATTAGAGGCGATTATCTCATAAGAGGGACATGGCTACAACAGCGGACGTAGTCTGAGCGGACACATAACATTTCGTGGTCTAAGCGGACACTTTGAAACTGATCGTGGTTAAAGCGGACACATCCCCCCCTCCCATCTTAGAACAGATTCGATTATCGAATTACAAGGATAAATACTAGGTCTAAAATCTAATAAAAATGTCTAAAATCTGTAAGTTTTGTAACTAGGTTGGACTAAATTCACTGGTAAATGATATTTTTGCCTTTATAATAAAAAATAAGTTAATATTTATTTACTTATATTTATTTTTCATTTATTTTCTTGTATCTTGCATATTTTACTTCTAGTACTTATTTTTACTTACATTAATGAAACTAATTAATTTTATGGCAATTGCACCTGTTCTTATATTTATTTGACTCTAAAATACAGTTTTCCCACAAAATTTCTGAAATTCGTTCGTACCCTTCATTATATTGTTACTTACTATTAAATTTTAAATATTTTGAAAAGTTTTTATTTTTGTTACATTTTGCTATGTTTAAAATGTATTCGTGCTATAATATCTTAACAATTTTTTCCAAATTATTAAATTTGATTGGCTAAAATGTATTTATCCCTGTAATTCGGTAATCGAATCTGTTCTAAGATGGGGGGGGGGATGTGTCCAGTTTCAAAGTGTCCGCTCTAACCACGTCCGCTGTAGCCACACAACCCTCATAACAGTCGAAAGAACTTTAAAAAAATTGTTGCAATTCTTTACATCTTATTTGCATGAATTCTCTCGGATTTTCAGCATTTACAAATATAAAAATGAAAGAAAAAAAATCAAGACTTTTTTAAATGTAGATAACGAATGAGAGTGGCATTACATTTTTGACGACCAAATATGAACGAAATTATCAAAAATCATCAAGCTCAAATTTCACATTAAATGCATTCTTATAATTAGCTTGTAATTAATTACTCAATAAACATTTTATTGTCTTCGTCTTACATATTATTTAATTTAACATTGAACATTATTATCCTAAACTATTTGACATAGTGTATTACAGATAAGTAAAATTCTTTAAAACCTATTTTATTGTTAGTGTGCCACCAAATTTTGATGTTGTTAAAAGTGTATGCAACAACAACAACAACAACAAAAGGTTGAGAATCACAGATTTAGATCAATACTTACCACCTGGAATAGAAATAAATTCTTAATTTCTACATTCATTTTTAGTTAAAAGGTGACAAAAATGTCATTTTCTATTAATATTTTTTGGTTTTTTTGTTTTGAATTTATACAATTTGCATAAATTCCAAATTTCATAAATAAGATTTTTTTTTGTCATTACCCTTTGCAGACATCTTTTTTCTGGAAAGAACAATAGTGCTATTATAGTTGTAAACTCAAAAACACAAAATGGTATTTTAAAAAGTTTCATATAAGAAATTGCTGTTTTATATATGAAAAAAAGAATAAATATTTATTTTTTCAACTATTTAATTTTATTCTTTATGATTAAATATTTCTTGTATACGTTGTGTATTTTGTTGTTCTTTGTTTTTGCTTACAAATATGTTTTAACAACCTAAGATTTGTTTGGAATGCATTAAGAAATTTTAAGATATATCTTGTTATTGCTCTGATTTTTGATTCAAAATAACATTTGAAATAAAATATATTTTACTTTCTCTCTCTCGTTTGGATTTTACTTACTTCTATAGCATGTATGTATTTTCTTGTAATTGATTTGTTATAATTACAGTTTTACTTACTATTTCTTTTTTAAATTTTTCTTAAAAAGGGTTGTAATTCATTTTCTGAAATTGTTAATTCATCGCTGGGCAGGATGTTACGTCTGGAAGTTGTAATTTTCTTCCTTTGCAATGTCGCCAGGTGGCGCTGGTCTCGATTGGCTATAACCATAGTTACGTTAAAATTATTGTGAGTTTTAGATGTTAGATTATTACGAATAGAGAGCATAATATAATTCTTGTTAGAAATAAACTCATAAATTAAGATCTGTCGTAGAGCATTATTGATTCATAAGGTTAACTTAAACCTTTCTAAAATGGAATGTTTGTATATGTTACCGGCAAAGTATGAAATACAGGCATTCTATAGAATGCCTAGGCATTCTATACAATGCCGGACGTTTTTAGGCAAAGTATGAAATAAGAGATTTATTACATACTTTGCCTAGGCATTGTATAGAATGCCTAGGTATTCTATAGAATGCCTAAATCTGTTTAGGCAAAGTATGAAAAAAGGTCATGATAAGGATATTATATCAATGACTTACATTCCTAGATGTACAAATGTTATTCTGACAAAATGAGATTGCTATTGAAAAAAAATTATTGCTAAATTGTGATTTCGCATATACTTGTATTCGAATTCCTTCAGAAGTTCTAAGTCGATAGAAACCATCCTATTTCCCACTCATTACAATTGCCAACATATTGGCATTCGGAAAAAAAATCAAAGTTTTTACTACAATACCTTTTTTTAAATAATTTTCTGTTTTTTCTGGCAAGGTTCAAAAAGGTGGATGTACAAGTTCAATACCATAACATGCTACATTTTTGTATTTGGTTGAAAGTTCTTTCAGAATTCTATCACATCCCAGAATTCGGAATTTAATTTTGCTCTTGGCAAATTAGAACAAGTTCAGAGCTCAGGTACCTCCCTCAAGGATGGAAACTGGGTGAAAATTACCGGCGGCAATCGTTATCGCCTACATGGTGCCACACTAAAAAGGGATAGCAGCCCTGGGGAATGTATTATGTCTGAAAATGGTAAAAATACCAATCTGTAGCCCCATTGGGGGGGGGGGGAGAATCCGTGACGTAATACTGTATAACAGTTCTTCCCAACATTTTTATCGTCGGGACCGGTCAACGTTTGATAATTTTACGGTGGCCCACTGAGAGTGTGACGTTGATTATTTATATTTTAAACTGTTTTGATTTTATAATTTGCAGTAGAAAGTCGTTTTTTCGAATCAATTGGGACCGGACACCGTTCGGATACGGGGTTGTTCGGATAACCGAAAGCTATCCATGCAGTATATGAAACCGGACACTATACGAATATTTAAAATCAAACAATTGAAAAATTTACAAATTTGTTGAGCAGTGCAAAGTGCCTCTGAGAATTGTACCGCGTGCCACATGTGACATAGATTGCCGACCCCTGCTGTAGATCGTGACACCTTCTCCAACACAATAGCTTGCTCCTCCATTTTCAGGCAGCACAGGAAAAAACCAATTTTTTGTTGAACAAGTTTAAGTAAAATTGAGCATTTTGACATTTCCGAACAAACAGCAATGTACAACTAACAAATTCTGAGCCTGAGACACGTGTTAAAAGTTTTATGTCTTGCCAAATGACAATATTCAAAACGAATCTGAGATGTATTTCATACTTTGCCGGTTTCTCATTAGGCATTCTATAGAATGCCTAGGCAATGTGTGAAATAGGAATCATTTCATACATTGCCGGCTAGATTTAGGCATTGTATAGAATGCCTAGGCATTCTATAGAATGCCCGATTTCATACTTTGCCGGTAACATATACACTACATCTTTTTTTAGTACTTCCTACTCAATGAGTAGGACCTTTAAAATTGGATTCAAGTATTTATAATCAGTGGCGTACACAAAAGGGTGGAATTTAGGGGCTCAAATCCTTCTCACAGACCAATAGATCTTTAATTTTCAGCATAAAGATTACGTCTCTGTGTTTTTAAAGAAAAATAACCCTTCCCTTGAAAATAACCTGTGTGTGTGCCATTGCTTATAAAATATGGAGCTTAGGAATCTTTATCTCACTGTTAAATTTTATTCTTGATACATAGAAAGTGATGAATTAATTGAACATAAATAAGTATTTTGGTTTATGCATGTAAGGATAAAAAAATTAAGTTTGTCGCAGGCTGTTTCAAGATCTTTCCATTTTGCTTTTTATCGGAAACAAACTATTCTTTTTGATATAATTTTATTATTTGAATGCATAGGCATCGTGAAACTTATTTGGAAGAATTATTATGCAGGAATTTATCCATAATAATAGGATTGATTCGAGTTGTTACACGTATCTTACTAATAGTTGAAAAATGCTATTGAAAATATAACCTTTTGAATACTAATCATAACATTCTAACAAAAACAGAATTAACATAAAAAGAATTATTTTATTCAAGAAAAGTGAAAAAAATCAACTTTATTTTTGAAAATACAAACAGGAAGAAGCAACTTCATTGCTACTTTGGCAATTACTAAAAAAAATTAGGAATAGAGAAGCGGGGAAAAAAACCTTTTAGCTGTGTTGGCAAAACGGAAAATAGAAATTTATACCTTTGATGGCAATATGGAAAAAAGAAATAATTATAGCGATGGCAAAACAGAAATAAAAATATTAATTCTAGATGGCAAAACGAAAAAAAAAAAAGAATTTAATAAAAAGGAAAACAGAAATAAAAGAAATTGAAATAATTTTAAAAATAAAACGGAAGAAAAATATTTAGATAACTTGATGGCAAAAGTAAAAAAAGTCATGCACAACTTCTCTTGTAATACTGTCATTATAAAGTTAAAGAATTCGAATAACTATTAAGTAAGAATACGTAATTTTACATTTAAAAAATAAAGATCAATAGTGATTAAGTTATAAAGTTTAAGTATGAAATATTTCAGCTTCATAACAATGAAAAGTTTATAATTACTACTTATTTTTTAAAATTTAGATTAACTTTAAAATTAGTTTGACTTTTAAAAAATATTTTTCAAGAAAACATATTTACATCATCTTATGCGCTTTATCCGTGTATACTATGCATTCATTGAAATTCCACTCTTGTAACTCTTTTATCTTTTTATTCTTTTTCTTATTTATTTTATTTTATTTATTCTGGATTTTTTAATTCATTAGTACATTATTAAATCTGCCGAAAAGTTAAGTATATTTAATAATAATCTTTAATAAGAATAATTAGTATATACATTAGGACTAGGAATATGAACTTTTAGGAAATATTTTAAGTGTTCCTCTTAATTTTAAAAAAGTGTTTAAAATTTGTTTTCTGTTCTCCAAAGAGAAATTTTTTTTCCCCATCAAACGATTCCAAATTAAAGTTATTTTTTAATACTTAGTTTTGAAACTAGCATTTTGTCATTGCAGCAGAAGGTAAGATTATTAATTAAAATGGATTATCTCAATGAAAGGTAATATATTTTTATAAATTTAAAGGAAAATTTATTCTTTTGATTACATTAGAACTTTTTGCAACAGATCCGTCTCTCTCATTTATGCATATTTTATTTACACTAATTAAATGTTGAAAAAGTACTCTTTGTACATAAATCTACGTATATTTCCATGCAGAAGTCAAAAGTTTTTGAACTGTTAAAGTAAGGGGTATAGGGTAGATCTGTATTAGGTTTATATACAGATCCGCTAATATATCGGAAAAAACGTACTTTAAGAAAAACAGATTTTTTAACATTTTCCGTTATCCATGTACAAACTAATTTAACCACTTGACTTTCTAAGTTTTTTTTATTGAAATTTTTATTAAAAAAATAATAAATAAATAAAAATAAGAAATGTTTTATAAATCCTCAAAGTCAGTATCCGAATCCGAATAACTCTCTTAAATCGTGGTTTTGATTTATAAACATTTAAAATACTGTTTCCTTTTCCCTTTGTTTAACATTTTTATATACCCGTTGTTGTTCGAAGAAAAATAATACCAAACAGTTTGATACTTATACTTAATTGCTTATTTAAAATATTTTATTAATAATATTATCTAATATGGTTTAGTATAAAGGAAAGTTGGTGTCTTATACAACGTACTTGCAAATCCTTTAAGAACTTGAAGTAAAAATGTATTACTTAATTTAAAATGTATGTTCAATGCATGTAGTTAACGTGTTTAAATATTCTTTCAGATTAAAATGGAAGAACGGGAAACAAAAAGCTGAAAAAAATTTAAGCAATTTACACAATTAAACTCAAAGGCGCAACAGTCCATGAGGGCCAAGGCCTACTATGCCCATCTCAGTAAACGTGACCATTGGACGCTGAGGTGCATGAGCAGATGTTCCGATCAGGTGGTCAGTCGGAAGCGAAACCCCCAGTGTTTAGTCCCCAGACAAGCTTGGTACTCGGAAAGGCTGAGTCGACCTTGGTCGACCTTTTTTTTTTATCAAAGTTAAAATAGTTTCTGAATATTTTGAAAATTGTTAAACTCTGTAAATGTTTATAAAAAATCCTTCACCCGCTGTTTGTTTCATGCAAATTATACAGAATTTCTCACACAGCTACAGACATTTTAATGCCCATCGAAACAATATATTTAAATGAAATATATTTCTCAACGAAAGTGGCCACAAAAACGAAATATAAAAATGCACTGCTGGCCACCGTAAATGCAACACCCTGAAGGAAACAGGCAAATAACATGAAATTTACTACATGCATTAGCGGAGGTGAGATATGCAAATGATTAGAATTTCACCGCAGACACACATCATGCACGCCTGTAGCGCCACCTCAAAGCGCTATTTAAGGCTTGGAGATTTCGACGATTTCAAGTTCGGCAATTGTGTTTTTCTTGTGGTTTTTTCAAAAAACGATCAGTTATGTCTCGTAGAAAACAGCGATCAGCTTTTGATCAAGTATCAGAGTTCGACAGAGGAAAGATAGTGGCCTACCGAGATTGTGGATTATCTTTCAGGGAAATCGGTAGTCGTGTTGGTCGAAGCCAAACATCATCAACGCATCATTCAGTGTCTGCGCGTACCATTCGACGTTGTTTACAGCAGAGTGGTCTGTCCGCAAGACGTCCATTGCTTGGTCTACCCTTGACGCAGAACCACAGACGTCTCCACCGCCAATGGTGCGATGAAAGAAGGATGTATGTGGCAGAATTGAATGAAGTTGTTTTTACTGACGAGTCACGCATCTGTCTGCAACACCACGATGGTTGGATTCGAGTCTGGAGACACCGTGGAGAGGGAATGCTGAACAGCTGCGTTACGCACCGCCACACTGGTCCTGCAACGTGTATTATGGTACGGGGCGGTATTGGATACCACTCTCGCACTCCTCTAGTACGCATTACTGGTACTTTAAACAGCCAGCGCTACATCTCCGAGGTGTTGGAAACAGTTGTCCTTCCTTACCTTCAGGGCTTGGCCACAGTCATATTTCAACAGGATAATGCGCGACCACACGTGGCACGCATTGTTCAAAGGTTCTTCGTCAATCACCAGATTGAATTGCTTCCCTGGACGGCTCGCTCTCCGGATCTTTCGCCGATAAAAAACATGTGATCCATGGTTGCTCAACGATTGACCGAGATTACACCTCCCCAGCTGCCACACCAGATCAACTTTGGCAACGTGTAGAAGCTACTTGGTCTGCTGTACCTCAAGAACACATCCAAAGTCTCTTTGAATCAATGCCAAGGCGTGTGGCAGCTGTGATCTCCAACAATGGCGGCTACTCTGGCTACTGATTCTGGCAGGAACCAGACTTCACAGAAGTCTATAAATTTAATCATTTGATACTTGGTCAACATGTTATCTACAAAATAAATTTTGTTGTGCTATCTCTTGTCTTTCTTGGTGTTGCATTTACGGTGGCCAGCAGCGTAAATTAAACTCGGAATATATAATGCGATTGCATTTAATCTCAATAGATGCAGACTTTGACAGTTTGTATGAAAAACAGTAGGATATAAGCCAATTATACTAAATATAATGCATGGGCAGGTGGCACTTGAATCACAAATTAATATTATTATTGAGTAAATTACATATTAAAAGAATTATATTAGATTGTTTAATAATAAATGCAATACTTTTTTTAATTGCCTTTTCATAAATTTACTTTAAGATATTGATCTACTTTAAATGTTATTTTGAGTTATATTCTGCAAAGTAAGTGAATGGAATGGAGCTCCACGAAAACACTTTCTAATGCTAGGGGTTCCGCGAAAGCACTTTCAAGTTCTAGGGGTACCGTGGGTTGAAAATGTTTGAAGACCGGTGCTTTATACCAGGGCTCCGCAACCGGTGTGCCGCGGCACACTGGTGTGTCATGAGCCAGATACAGGTATTCCGCGGTCAAATACATTGTATTTGACATTTTACAATTTTTCATCATGTATTTAATACACGACAATTTTTTTTTCATAATAATGTCTATTTTTCTAACTATACTATAGAATAATTATTATAACTAAATAATTATTCAATGGTACCCTGGTGAGAGCAGTTGAAAACTGCATAGTGTGTTGTGTAAACACCAAAGCCCACCAAATTGATCATAGATAAAGCAAAATGACCGTTATGCGCGTCGTTGAAGACTCATGCGCATGTGTTATTTGCATTTGCGCGTGGTACATCACGTTCACTCGTATGTCATTGTTGTCACTATTTTACAACACAAAGTTAAATAAACACGTTCTTACCACTAACGATAATTATTATTAATTATCTTACTGAATTATGTATGGTTAACGTTCTTCGTATAAAAATTTTTAAGTTTTATACCCCTTTAAATATGGATAAATTTTTATGTCGGAAAGATTCGTCTTCACGTACAGGTGATGAAGAATCCAGCACATGTGTTACAAAAAACCTAAAGAAGGTAGTGAAAAGAAAGTATGACGAAGACTACATTATAAATATGGATTCTCGTGGTGTGTTGACGAAACGGCACCAAGACCACAGTGCATCACTTGCGGCGATCAGCTATCAAACGAGTCAATGGTACCCAGTAAAATAAAGCGGCATCTATATTCAAGCCATCCTAGCTGCGCCAACAAAGACAAACAATATTTTAAGAGGTGCTTAGAACAAAATAAAAAACAGAAGAAATTTATGAAATCGGCCGTAACAGTTTCTGAAAAGGCATTAGAAGCTAGCTATCATGTTGCAAAATTAATTGCACGTCAGAAGAAGCCACATACTGTCGGCGAAACACTTATTAAACCAGCATGCATGGAAATTGTTAGACTTATGCTTGGGCCCAATGAAGTTAAGGAAGTGAATAAAGTTTCGTTGTCTGCTGATACTGTTAAAAGACGTATTCACGATATGTCAAGCGATATTTTAGGAACACTGATTAAAAAACTGTTATCGGCTGAAAAATTTGCGCTTCAGATCGATGAAACAACTGATTTTAAAATAAAGCACAGCTGATAGCTATTGAACGTTTCGTTGACGAGGATTTTATTAAAGAACATTATTTATTTTGTAAGGAGGTTCCAGAGCGAACTACCGGTGAAGAAATTTTTCGAGTAACCGATGATTTCTTCAAAATATCTAATATTCAATGGAGCAACTGCATTGCTGTTTGCACGGATGGCGCTGCGGCAATGATGGGTAGTAAAAAGGTTTTGTCTCTTGTGTAAAACAAAAAAAAATCCGACGGTACAATTTACACACTGCTGCATACATCGAGAAGCATTGATGGTCAAGAATTTGCCGGAAGAACATTTGAACACGATGAATGAATGCATTAAAATCATAAACTTAAGTAAATCAAGAGCCATAAATTCGCGAATTTTTGGATTACTTTGTGCAGAAATGGGAGCTGAATATGAATCCTTATTATTTTGTACAGAAATTCGTTGGCTATCCCAAGGCAAAGTTTTGGCTAGATTATTTGAGCTTCGTCACGAGGTGCGTGAATTTCTTTTAACACAGAATATGCTCGAAATATGCCAGCCCCTCAACGATGATTAATGGATAGCTGAACTTGTATACATGGCTGATGTATTCGAGAGCTTTGAATGAACTTAATAAAAAAAAATGCAAGGTCGAAATGAGAATATTTTGACGTGCTCCGACAAATTACAAGGATTTATTAAAAACTCGAACTTTGGCAGAAAGAGTTGCAAAAAGAATGTTTAGAAATGTACCAAGGACCAATCATATTACAATGAAAACAAACATTAATTGTGGATCTGGCCCAACAAACATTAAGTATGCTTCAGCAGAAATTTGATCAATATTTTTATTCCATTAATACGGGAACAATACGATTGGATTCGAAATCCTTTGCAACCAATGCAATAAATTCTACGGAAGCACTGCCTCTACAAATTCGAGAGGAATTTACAGATTTAAATAATGACATGATTTAAAATTATACTTCTCCAAAGTTCCATTAGATGTTTTCTGGATTTATGTTAAAAAAGAATATCCTCACATTTCCTACAAAGCAATCTTAACATTGCTTCCATTTTCGACGACATATTTATGTGAGCAAAGTTTTTCAACTCTTGTTTTAATTAAAAATGATAAGCGGTCATGGCTTAAAAAATCTTGACCAAGAA